>JAMJFZ010003960.1:7122500-7427500 GCA_026225945.1 Cricetomys ansorgei
GACAACTGTCACAGTAGGTTGGCTAATACATATTGTTGATAAGATGTACAGGATAAAAGGTTTTCTCTCATCTGTCTCCATATGTGTGTATAGACACATATATGTGGGTGTATACCTTGGGAATAAATGGTGTTTCAAGTAAATGCATTGACTTCCTAATCTCTCAGTGTTTGAGAGATTGGCACTCACAGATAAACAATGAAACATGAACTTACAGGCAACACATCTTCTTATCCCCTTTATTACGGGATACTTTGTTTTGTCCTGTGCAGCCGTCCCTATGGCTGCATGCTACTTGGACTTCTGGGAACTTTGCTTAGAATACAAAGGTGAGTGGTTTGGGTGTAGAGTTCACAGTTGGTAGGTTGGTTTATTAGATGCTAGTTCGGTTCAGTTCCTGTTCTCCAAGTTCTGGAGCCTAAAAGGGCTGTGAAGATTTCTTCCTTTCTCTCTTTCTCCCTTTCAAGGCTGCAACAAAGGCAGCAAAGATTTTTCTTTCTTTCTAACTTTCCTTTCTCTTTCCTGAGCTAGAGAGTAAAATGGCAAAGTAAGATTTTGCTACAAGTTAGGAATCTGTTACAGTAGCTTTCTACTATACTTGTTGCCCAAAATGGGGCAGGAAAATAAGGATAAAAAGGATAATGGGAATTTTCATTTTAAATGTAGTAGAAGGAAAGGCAATGAATGAAGTGATGGATGCTTTTGTTCAAGAGAAAAGCAAAGTATTTATTGCAGGTATTACCACAGGGGTATACACTACTTTGCTTTCAGTAGTGATTTTCTTTTTTCTTTCCTCTTTTGCTTCTATTTCTTTTCAGAAAGGGTTAAGGAAGTGGCTATGCAACTAGAAGTCTTGTGAGGGGAATTGTAAACAGCCAAGAGAGGAAAAACAGCAAAAGGAAGAATGAAAGGGCTCAATTTTATTTTTCTGTTTGAAAAAGGAAACTATAAAAAGAAATTCTTGGTGTTACTAGAAGACATAAAGGGGGGAATTAGGAAAAAAAAGGAATTGGTGGTGTTACTAAAAGAAACAATGGTGGAGAAACAGAAGACTAAGAAATGTGGAACACCACTGGGTTTGTTCCCTTGTTCCCAGTGATAGAAGGATTTTCCTGCAGGGTAGATAAAAGGGATGAGATTGGACCATGGTCCTGTTAAAAATATAAGGGAAGATTCTACACAGGAGAACGATTAGATAAGGCAGTCCTTCCCAAAAGATGTGTCTAATTGTAAATCCTAGGTGCTGTATAAGGTGGAAGACAAGCCTAGTGTCACAAAATCACCTTCGGCATTTCCGGTAGATATCCAGCATATTGCAGCTGATGGAGATAACCCCCAAGGTTATAATGAAATAGGATAGCATCCGCTAGAAATTAGTGGTTTAGGAAGCTTGAAGGAAGCTGTGGTATTGTTGGCATGTCCTCACCCTATGTAAAACACATGCTGAATAATTGGGCACTGCAGCACTGGATATAGTCCTATTGGATTGGAAAGGGTTAATATCTGGTATAGTAGAGGCAGGTCCTCAGCTTCAGTGGTTAATCTTATGGAGAGAAGAAGAAGCAAGTATAGAAAAGAGGAATAGGTTTAGAGGAATAAATATAACCTAAAATCATCTCCTTGGTGAGGATGGGTATGCTGAATTACAAGAACAGATTAAGTTTGATGATGTGAACATAGAACATTGTCATTTAGCAGCCTTACAAGCTTGGGAGAAAGTAGAGGAGCCAGGAAAAAAAATCCACCTCATTTATGGAGGTCATATAAGGCTCACCCTGAAGCAAAATAAGTACTGATTGAGAGAGACCATGGTGTTTGAAAACATAAATACCGAGTGTAAGAAAGTTTTGTGGCCATTAAAAGCAAATTCTGCACTAATGGATCAATTGATCTAAGCCACTGCAGACATTGGCTTCAATACTTACACAGCTGCTGTAATAGGACAAGCTATAGTTAGAGGGCTGAAATACCAAAATGTAGGAAGCTTTAACTGTGGAAGACACAGCCACTTGCAAAGAGATTGTGACCAAGCTGCTTCAATGCCAATGATTACTTTAAATATTGGTCAGAAAAAAGGAGCAGGTTCCCCAACATTTACAGATGATATGGAAAGGGTCAACATTGGGCAAATGAGTGTATATCCAAGAGAGATATATAGAGGAATTCTTTGCCATTGGGAAATACCACAGGGGCCAAGCCCAGGCCCTAGAAGAAAATGAATGAGCTGCCTGTGTCCTGTAAGCACTGCGGTAGCATACAGACGAAAAAGTCCCAAACTTGGTTCTTAGAGATCTGATGCATGCTACTGAAGGCAGTGCTGTGCTAGATCTGGCTATAGACAGACAGCTTACCCCATCCCCAAATGTTCAATGTTATAAAATTGCCACTGGATTTTATGGTCCTCTTCCCCCAGGGACAGTAGAAATGATCCTAGTAGGAGCAGTCTTACATTAGAGGGATTCATTGTGCATCCTGGAATTATAGGTGGAGATTTCAAAGGAGAAATTAAAATCAGGCCCTCTGTAACAAGAGACCTGTAGTTTAACACAGAAGATAGGATAAAATAGCTGTTACTGTTTCCCTATATCCTCTACAGAGATCATGTGGGTTTGGAAGCACTGGAAACTGAGTATTCTGGCAGGCAGTCATTAATACTAAAAGATCAAAATTAAAAATGCAAATAAATAGCAATTAAATTGAAGGGTTGGTGGACACAATTGTGGACGTAATTTTTCCCAAGAGTCTTGGGATTCAAATTGCTGCTTCAGGAAGGGAAATTATCTCATGTAAAGCACAGTATAAAGTTGGCTACATGTGTGGGACTAGAGGGTCAAAAAGGAAATTTACGTCCTTATGTGGCTGATATAGCTATAAATTTATGGTGAAGAGATTTATTGCAACAATGGGGAACTCAAATTAATGTCCCTCAATCCCAGAAACAGTACATAAAGTAAGGTTTCAAAGGGAAAATACTCTTAATAAGGGGGATGCCCAGGCTCTACATGTTGTCCAAAAGCTGGATACAATTGAGTTTCCCAATTTATAAAGGGCACCAATGGTGAAACTATACCTACTGCCCTACCATTAAAATGGTTAACTAACAAGCCTGTATGGATGGAGGAGTGACCCTTAACAAAAGAAAAAATTGCAGGTGCTTTAACAGCTGGTAGAGGAGCAGTTAAAGGCTCAGTGTATAGAAGAATCTACCAGCCCATGGAACTCACCTATACTCATTATAAAGAAAAAATCTGGAAAATGGAGAGTTGTTAACTGATTTGAGGGCTGAGAACAAGGTGATTCAGCCCATGGGTCTACTACAGCCTGGAATTCCTTTGCCTTCATTATTACCTAAGGCATGACATCTGACAGTGATTGATCTGAAAGACTGTTCCTTGCTATCCCTTGCAATTGTAGGACAAGGAACAGTTTGCATTTACAATACCTACCTATAGCAATGCTCAACCTGTCAAAAGGGATCAATGGAAAGTGCTTCACCAGGGAATGTTAAACAGTCCAACTACATGTCAATATTTTTGCAATAACCATTAAGAGTAGTTAGAAAACAATTCCCCCAATCCATTATTTACCATCATATGGATGATATTTTGTTGCCTGATTCTGATGCAGATACTTTTAGAAAAAATCTTTGATGAAATGAAAAGAATCTTACCATGTTGGGATTTACAGATTGTAACTGAAAAAAAAAATACAGAGAGGAGATTCTATTAACTATCTAGGTTATAAGATTAGTCAACAAAATTTCAGCCACAAGAATAAAGAATAAAGAATAGAAATCTTAATGATTTCCAAAAATTATTCATAGATATCAATTGGATAAAACCCATGATTGGATTAACTATTCAAGAGATAAGTAATTTGTTTCATAAGTTACAAGGAGGATCCAATCTAGACAGTCCAAGACACTTACCTGTTGCAGCAGAAAAAGAGTTAACTCTCATAGGAAAGAGACTACAGGATGCATATTGTATTTTGGTCATCAGTCGTTCAAAACAATCCCCTACTAGGATTCTTATGCAGAGAGAGGATAGTATCTTATAGTGGACATTTATGGCACATGCAATAAGTAAAAAATTAAAGACCTATGTAGAAAAAGTCACTGAACTAATTATAAAGAGAAAAATAAGACTTCATCAGCTATCAGGAACAGATCCAGCAGAAATAATGATGTTTTACACAAATGCTGAGATTATGTCATTATGGGTAATCAATGAAGATTGGCAAAGAGTTTGCAGCAATTATTTGAGAGAAGTTGATAACAAATATTGTAAAAGCAAGTGAATTTATTTTATCAAGAGAACTAGATCGATACTCCCTCATGTAGTAAGAGAATCACCTATGTCTGGAGTGCCTAAATTATTTATACTGATGCAAGTAAATCAGGAACGTCAGGCTACACATCAGAAAAAATAAGTAAAGCCAACCAAATCCCATATGCTTCAGTTCAAAAATCATAGTTGTTTGGTATTCTTATGGTAGTGTTAGACTTTCCTGAATGTCTTAATTGATAATGACTTATCATCACTGGTTCTCAGTATGCTGAAAAGATTGTTTTGT
The DNA here is from genome assembly GCA_026225945.1 of Cricetomys ansorgei. Classification (NCBI taxonomy): domain Eukaryota; kingdom Metazoa; phylum Chordata; class Mammalia; order Rodentia; family Nesomyidae; genus Cricetomys; species Cricetomys ansorgei. The sequence goes on from JAMJFZ010003960.1 coordinate 7,127,076, forward strand.
ATATAGAAATTGATGAATTTATTCCTGATAATTCAGAACTAACACCATTATTTATGCAACTGCAACAAGCAATTTAAGGCAGAAATTGTCTGTTATATGTAATTCAGATATCGCACAGGATTGCTGGGTCCACTGCCACACGGTAATGATGAGATTGATCACTTATTAATAGGAAATGTGTTAGAAGCCCCAAAATTTCATGAAAAAACACCATGAAAACAGCCAAAGACTAAAAAGGAACTTCTCCATTACTTAGTGACAAGCTAAGGAAATTACAAAAAAAAAAATGTACAATGGTTTCCTTGTATAACCAAGCCCCATTGTCTACTGGAAGTAAACCTAAAGGTACTAAAAGCTAGGAAATCTGGCAGATGGATATGTTTTATCGCAGAATTTGGAAAACTAAAGTTTGTACACCATACTATTGATACTCAGGATTTCCATGGGCATCTGCTTTGAGTTCTGAAAAGACTGATTCTGTAAGTACACATTTACTATAAGTAATGGCTATTAGGGGAAATACCTTTGCAAATCAAGTCTGACAATGCCCCTGTATGTCTCCAGTAAAATGAATTATTTTTGCATACTATGACATAAAACACATTACTGGTACACCATACAATCCTACAGGACAAGCAGTTATAGAAGGATCTAATCAGACATTAAAGGAAATGCTTGAAAGTCAAAAAGGAATAATAAGACGCTCAGAAATAGACTACATGGTACACTACTAACTGTAAATTTTCTGAATGTTAATGAGTCAGGAATAACAGCTGAGAGACTTTGGAAACAGAAAACATTGCATAATTAAATCAACCCCTATATTATAAAGACGTATTAACACGTGACTGGAAATCGAGGCATATATTCCACTGAGACTGAGGGTATGTTTGTACTTCCCGTGGAAATGAAAAGTTGTGCTTCCATCAGAACTGATAAAGATTAGATTTGAGCGGGGGGGATCTCCTGAATACTCTGACTACTGATCCAAAAAGCATGACTATGGAAAGAAAAGTACTTTTAAAAAGAGCCTTCTTCTGATTGTATTAAGGTATGAAAAATCTAAAAGCAATGAAGAATCAGGACTGGGCCATGGAGTAAAATTTCTGTATCCTAAATGTCCACATGACTCCAACACCAGTGACAGTAAAGAGTCTGGGGAAGAAGAATAATATGAACCCTTGATGGAAAACTCCCTGTGAGAATCTCACTTCGGCTGATTTGGAACAGTTGGATTGTATTCATCAGAGGTTCCAGGAAAAGATAGCGAGAGTGATGAGAGCGAGAAAACGCCAATCACTGCAAATTCAATACTGCCCCCAAGATTCCCAAGACTTCCCATGACCTGTACAATGGCTGACAGCGCATTAGTCCTGAGGAGAGTATGGCCTCCCTTTTAGAGGAAGAGAACACTTAGAGCAAACAGAAACCAGAGGAAAACATCCAAAGTTCTAGACATTTAAAGGAATAGGCTGTCTCTATAAAAAGGAGTCAGTGCACCAAACTGTTGAAAGAGACTTTTGCCTTTAATAATATCAGGGAACATCGGAGTTCCTTGAAACACAAAGATCCCTGTAGCATTTTTATAGAAAATGGATCCACATGTGCTATTGGCTCATCAAGTAAACTGATTTCATGCCAACCTGCAAAGAAAGTGAACAGCCCAAACCACATTCGGCCTCCAAAGAAACAGTGACGACAGAAACATTTGCCATCCACCTGAAGGTAGAAAAGCTTCAGAGAAAGAGGGGACTGTTTCAAGCAACCTCGCATCTCTTGCGAAACCACCAAAGGTGTCTTTCAGGTAAGTCCCTCATAAAAACACAGCTGGTTTCTCACTTTCTGTTACTAATGCATCATGTATGAATGCTAAGGATAAACTCACGAAGACCTGAAAGGAGGAGAGATGATGTAGAAGACAGCCTCAGAAGAAAACTAATCAATGCTGAACAATTTGTGGCTTAGTAAAAAAGGGAGAAATTTAGCAGGATGCTTTGAATATGTTCTTTGTCCTGTGAAGCTTTCCTTATGGTTGCATGCTACTTGGACTTTTGGGAACTTTACTTAGAATACAAGGAGTGGTTTTGGGGTGGAGTTGGCAGTTGGTTGGTTGTTTTGTTAGATGTTAGTTCAGTTCTTGTTCTCCAAGCTTCAGACAGCCAAAAGGGCTCTGAAAACTTCTTCCCTTTGCTCTCTTTCAAGGCTGCTACAACTTAGGAATCTGTTACAGTAGTGCTCTACTAAACCCCTCTGAAAACTATCGGGGAATTTTTATAGCCTAGGCTCGAGCTATTCCAAATAAAGATGGTACAGACTGTAGATTCATTTAAAGAATATAAACACATTTATCTCAAGAGGAAATTTATATAAGTGGAAAAAGATTTGAGATGTGTATCCGCAGTCAATATACAGGAAAGTAACTTTTCGTTGTCTGTTATCTTTTGATTTTTGTTTAGCTCTGTCATTCCTGTCATTGTTTTTCTGGAGGTCTCATATGTAGCTGAAGCTGCCCTAAATGTGCTCTCAGTCTACCATGGTGGGATTGCAGAGTGACCCCACACCGGTTCAGCTAACTTTCTCGCTGTGATTATCTGAGCTCTGCAATGCAATGCACTTTTCACTCACATCAGTTGTCTCTGTCTATGTGATGATGTATGCTCCCTTCTTCGTTCATCATGACTCAGGAAAGTTTATTCTTCTGAGGTGAGAACAAGGCCTGTGCATGTTATAGTCATACAAGTGAATGCAAGAAGAGCAGAGGTAGCCAGACACAGGGGTAAAATAGTGTACTGTTGACAATGCCTTCCTCTCTATAGACAAGCTTGGGAGCATCTCAGCTACTAAGAGTTACTCAGTGTCAGGGTCCTGAGCATCACAGACCTTCAGAAGATCATCATCTATGGAGCCTTACAATGCCCTTTCTTCTTCAGAGTCCACCTGTCTGTCTGAAGCATATCTCCAAATCTCTTCTGGTTCTGCACCCAACTATGTGGTTTCTTCTCATCTTCTGTTCTTGCAGACATATTTCACAGTGACCAAGCATCCCACTTACCTGATATAAAGACACTCATGATGGGTGTTTACCATGTCAGCTCCCTCTAAGCTCCACCTACCACTTAGCCTCCTACTCCGGACATATTAACATAACTGGAAACATCCCTTCTAATTCCCATACCATGGCTCTGAGAAGTTACATCACTTGCCAATGTTCATGCAAAAAATGTGAGCTCCATCACTGGTATTCTTTATCCTATAGCCCATTGGTCATATCCATCACTATCTTCTACAGGTTTTCTTCCTAAATTGCATTCTAGTTTGCATTCTCTTCTTTCCCTCTCCTGACACCTTAGTCTAGGATGTTTCCAGTCACTGATCTCGATAAAGTGTTCCACATACTCCTGACACCTCCCAGTGCCTAGTTGATCATGCAATCACAAATGAGAGAATATGCCTAAACTCTTCTTAGAGTGAGTGCCTTCCTCCAGTTTCAGATCGGGAACCACATCTCCTGACAAGAATTCATCGGTTTCCATGTTGATATGTTACAACAGGGCAACAGGTAAGTCTTCTTCCCTCTCCTTGGTGGATGCACATCTCCTTCAGTAGAACCCAACTAGCAGAGAAGGGACTGTCTGGCCATCATACATTCTTCCACAGAAACGAGAGTAAAATGCCTGATTTGTGGGGATCCCTGAATTAGTACTCACAGCGAATGAATAGTTTGTTATATCATTTTAAAAGACATAAATGATGTTTCTTTAAAATGTGAAACAGTTGTGACTATATGACCATTCACTATTGTAGCTCACTGGCGAGTCACTGTCAAAAATAACACGCACTCATCAGTACCCTTTATTAATTTCACTTTTTCAAAGTATTATTTGGCCTAATAAATACCTTTTTAACCAAAGTGTACAGAGTAATCTCCTTTATTTTGTGAGAATGCTTGAATTCTAAATCTTCAGAGGTTACCCTTCCTTGCTTCTAAAACCTAACAAATGTCTTGAGATATTTTTGTGTGTTCATTCTTTTTCCATCTCATGTACTCTAAACAGAACATTTCAAGTATGGTGCTGTTGGATGCACAGTAACCAAGAGAATATTTTAATTTAAACTCAGTTCACTGATTCTCCTATTACTTGAACTTTTGTAGGATTTCATGGGTTATTGAGATCCAGTGTTCATTGATGCCATATCAAATATTTTCTTGTAACTTGTGAGATTAAAGTGATCCTCCAGAATAACTTATAATGATCCATCATAGAAAAAAAATGGGAAGATGCCAGTTATTTATTCACCTTTCTGGACAATTCCAAGAGCTCCTTCATTGCCTTTCACTAATGCTGTAATTCAGAACAAGCATTTCTCAGAGCTCCATGTAGCTTCTTAAAATGCCACCGTACATTCTGGCAGTCACATTGTAATGAAGATTGCAGGTGGAATGGTAAGAATGGTCCCTTCTCTCCCCTGCCCAGTGAATTTCTAGATGACTCCATATTCTCAACGAAATCAGATAAATTTGTTTGAGTACTACCACTACATGAGACACACACTTCTCACTAGCCTTAGGGACACTCACAGCTTGCCTGAACATATCAAAAGCATAGTCAATCAAGTGTGGATCTTCTTCACAAATGGAGGTGAAAGAAAAGCTGTAATTTAATCTTCGGATATCATTTCAGAAGCACGTGCTCAGAAACCAAGATGGAGCATAAACAAACGCCAGCTGTGCCCATGTGGCCCTAAATCCAGAAGAAGGATCTATATGACTGAATTTCTAAATTTGCATATGAATAGGAATTATACATTGACATCTAGTAAAAGGGAATTGCTCCACTATCTTTGAAGAAATTAATGAAAAAAATTAGGTGATCTCTAATAGAAATACCTACTTACCATGGAGTTGTATGAGTCCACCTTTTGAGTGAATGCTATCATGATGTTTTTGTTACCACCTTTGTCCCTTGCTGGGTTCCCATTCTCTTTCAGTTCTTTCTTACCTTATGATATTTACACTAACTTGTAAACAGGCAAGATGTGCATATGGCACAAAGTCAACATATTGTAAGATAAGAATGGATTATATTCCCATCTCATAAATGTGTGACCTTTATGGACAGTGACTCACTCATGTATCATTTGAGGAGTAAGCACACATGTACAACATTTTAATTATCATTTGAATTTTAGTTTTTGGCATGCACAAACAGATATACATTTCATGCAAGGAACAGACTACAGAAAACACGTTTAGCACATTTCACTTTACATTTAGTGAAAAAGCATGAGTCCTCTTCTGAATGAGATATATGGAGCCATACAGAATGCCACTGACAGGCATCTAGCTTTTCTATCTCAGTAAATACAAATTTTGCTTTCCACTATTTGCTTGTGTGTACATATCATTTATATGTATGGTAGACAGGCCGTGTGTGTGTGTGTGTGTGTGTGTGTGTGTGTGTGTGTGTGTGTATACTGGTCCCCATGCAGATGCCAGTCCAAGGCACCCAGTCCTGCTCTATAACCCTTCACCTTACTGCCTTGATACAAGGTCTCTAACTTCATCTAGAGCTAAGCTATCATCCTGAAAGCCAAAGTCCCCCAAATCCTTCTGTCCCAACCCCAAGAGTGCCGGGTGACAGGTGACACAAGGCCATGGCAAGTGTTTAACATGGGCCATGGAAATTTAAATTTACTTCCTCATGCTTGTACAGCAAGTACTTTTTATCTGCCACGCCATTTCCTTGGCCCCTTCAACTATTTTTCAACTATACCACTTTCTGAGGGTAATATCCGTACAGCTATTTGATTACTTGAACATTTGATACTTTAGGAAGTACATGATTCAATTTTTGTTACTACTATAGCCACTAAATAAGTTACACAGATAACTTAAAAACAGTAAATATCAATTCTACAAATGTAGATTTTATTACATTGATATTGCTGCAAATGCAGACACAGAGGAGAAACAAACAGGAAACAAGAGAGACTAAGTCACAGGGAAAAATAGTTTCTTAGTACTTGCTCTAGCTTAAATAATACAGATAATCACAGCAACTATTTTATTCATGTATATTGTTAGGGAAATGGCATTAAGCACATCATTCGTTACAGATTTCCATGGCAAGAAAAGGTCTACATTAAAAACCCTTCAGTAGCATTTAAGTGGTTAAAATTTACACTTAAATTTTACTGTGAATTATAGAAATTAAAACACAAACCTGGTTGTGACCTAGCCAACTAATTTCCTCTTACTAAGAAAAGCATAAAATACCATCTAAACCAAAAAATTATTTTATCATGTCGAAAGTCTTGCCCATTGAAATAAAATATTAATGATCAATAAGCTACCTAGAAATTAATTATGAAACTCCATCTTAATTTGTATAAATTCCATAATATGTGTTTTTGGTTATTAATATCAACTGATGTCATTGTATGGAATACTCACATCTAGCTAAATGATGCTTTGATAGTAAATTATATACATTGTTTACTTTCTTCTATTTCATTTCAATTTTAAGACGGGCTCTCAGGTGGTCTTGATCTTGCTATGTAGTTGAGGTTGGCCTTGAATTTCTGACCATCTTGCTCCTACTCTGGAGTGCTAAAATTATAGTTCTGTGACACTAAGTCCAGTTGGAACATTATATATGTGTATATATATATATATATATACACATACACACACACACCACACATATAAACATATACATACTATATATATATACTATATATATACACACACACATATACATACATACATATACATATATATGTATGTGCATATATAAAAATGTATATGCACATACATATATGTATATGTATGTATGTATATATTAAAGCCTGAAAATTGAAATCAAAGTTCTAATGCTATGTTAAAAGAAAACTAAAACCCAGAATCATTTAAATGTCAACATTAACCATGATCACCAGTACATCAGAAGATATAGCTCACTAGATTAAAAAAACAATCTATCAGAGTATTAGATACTATTTCAATCATTTATTAATGTTAATGAACATAACTAAGGAACTCTAAGGGGTGCTTTTCTCCATGGGGAAGACCCAAACTTCCATCTTCAAAACCATAGCATCTGCAGTCTGGCTTAGTTAGCAACTTGGTTCCCTGCAGAAATAACAGCTGACCTTTTTGGTTTCACTTTAGCGATTACCATACAGCTAAAATGACTGTATTTGCCACTTAGTTCTTAAGTGCATGTCTGTCTGTGGTTCCAATTCCTAAAGCCTCATGCTTTAGGTCCATGTAGTCTAGTGATGTTTTCCCTGTAGAGAATGATAAAGATCTAGTGCTAACAGCAATTGTAGAGATGAATACCTCTAGTTATTATGAACAATTTTGTTTAGTAATACATTTTTTCTTCTCTCATACATGTTTAGTACTACTTAAATATGAATACCCACATGCTGTACTCAGTAGCAAATAAAAATGCCTACACATCTCAGCATGTCAAGGATGTCACATTCTGAGGCAACCTTTGGTAAAACAAACAACTCTCCACTTCGAAGAAGTTTTAGGGAAATAAATGTTTTATGAAGCAAGGCCAAATTGTCCTTGCAACTCTAAAGAGAAACACGCATCAAGAACAGAAAGAAAAAATATGAGAAGAAATTGGAGCCTCAGTGGTGAGATCTTTGATCAGGAGGGTTCTTCACGTCCAAGGGCAAGAAGCTCCTCTCAGCCTTTCACTGATGCTGTCAACAGCGTCAACCCCAGACAAGGGACTTCTAGAGTCTATGAATTTCTACTAAAAACTAAATGAATCGTTCCAGAAATAATCAAGCTCATGGATTCATTCCTTGATTCCTTGTTTTATGATAACTCAAAGGACTGGCATGATTGAAAAACAGGGAAATAGACTTCACACAAGAAAAAGCTGTGAGAATCAGCTCCAATTTAATGTGAAATACATTGGAATTGTGTGTGGGGCAATCTCCATACACTGAGTTTTTAACTCTTGCCAAATGACAATTAGCAGCCAATTAAATTTAGGCAGGGTACCAAGCAACAATCCCAAAGGCTTTGAGTCTTCAGTTGTAGAGGCACAGAAAGTACAGTAAATGCTTTGCAGGGAATACTGACAATAGTTTGTCATAACCACAGATGCACAACAACGTGAAGAAATCTTTTGCTCTGTAGTTTCTCCCTGAATCACACTTTGTTCAGGAGGTAGAATCAGCATTCCACACACATGACTTTGATTATTTGAAACAGAATGAGTCCAAACATCGAGCATATAGAAGACCCCAGGTGTCCTAGGCAGAGAGTGATACTCCTTTTTCATACCACACCACTTCCCCAGAGGCTCTTGAGGACTTGTGAGCAACTGAATGCCTTCTTGTGGCCAGCCACACATCCAGTATGGCAGACACTCTCAGAACGAAATGCAAGATGGTAGCCACTGTCTTCAAGAACATCTCTAGGAAAATAAAAAGGGTTATGCATAAAATTCCCAATAGCTATTATGAATGGTTACATCCTCATGTCCCACAGAGTCTGGCAGGAAGGTCTGTATCAGTACCACATGTCTAATTTCTATACTGAAGTCATTCATTCTCCCATGAGCAGGAACTCCAGGGATCAATGGCTGTTTGCCATCACTTCAACCAATATCAGGGAATGTGTGAAGGAATTACTCACTCTATGTTAGTGCAAGAGGGATATTACAAATAGTAAGAACCTTTTGAAGCTGTCAAACATTTTTCTGCCATGATAGGATTGTTCCTGTGTGTATTTTTAATGCTCTGTATACTCAGCTTTTAAATACCATAAGCAATAATATCTTGTGAGTACTATCCTGATACAATCCCAAAAGAAAAATGCTATTTGATATCTTAGCTATGCCTGTGAGTCAGGATTTATTATACATGTAAGAAATATTATCCAGAAATTGTGGTTATTTCATGAGGTTTGGGATAAGCCTGTGTCAGAGGCTGTATGGTGCGTTTTCAGCACACCAAGACACCTGCCTTTGACTTCCACAGCTTCGGGAACATTTCAAGGTATTCAGCTTATAAAATACTTAGAAAATTGTAAAAAACCATGAAGGCTGTGAGTTTTCCTCATTACAGATCTACTGTGTTTATTCGTAGACTGAGTTAGACATGAGAGAAGGGTAAGGCGGAGAGAGATAGAGTTAAAAATGACTTGGATGTTAAGGCCTCCCGTCTTCTGATTTAGACATTCCTAAATGAGGTCCAGGTTGTTTCCCATATACAATTTAGTCCTATCAACTCTAAAAAGAAAGCTCCCCATATTCTTTTTATTTTTTCTGACATTTTCTAAAGCCTTTCCCTTGAATCTGCTTTCTGATTAGCTCATTCCCACTTCCCTGATGTAGAAAAAAACTAAACAACAAAAAACCTCACTTGTTTAAGTGAAGTATGACTTGCAAATGAAAACATTCTATTTAATATTTAAAATCCCATCCTGTGAAAATACTAAGGTCACTCCCCAGGGCCTTACTTATGAGCAAATTGTGGCAGTTTATGTAAGATTTCTGAATATGATTTGCACTGATATACCAGATGAAAACTTCTAGAGAATTCCACATGACTAAAGGATGACACATGAACCAGCAGAAGGTACCATGGGGTGCTTAATGCTAAGTTTCAGAGAGAAAATGTGTTTCCAGGTGAGTGTTGTTGGAGAAAATGGATGTTATCAAATTAACACTCATTTTTTGTTTGGTTATTTTAATTGGAAATATATTCTTGCTAGTACTCTGGTTGTTGGAGGTTTATTACTTAAATGTCTGTGAAACTAAGAGAGGTAAAATAGGCTCAGAGATTTAATAGGGCAAGGATCATGTCTTGTGGTGTATGTGTGTGGTGTGTTGTACTGTATTGTATTGAAGCATGTGTGCGTGAACTGGTATGCATGTCCATTTAGTGTGTGTATGTACGTTTGTGTAGACCAGACATCAGTGTCTTCTTCTACCATACTCTATCAAATATTTTGAGACACAGTCTCTCAGCGAACTTGGAGTTTATTGATCAGAAAAGACTAGCTGGCAAGAAATCTCTAAGGATGCTCTGACACTGTCACCAGAGTGCTAAGGATTGGCTATCTGTGTCACTATACCTGGCGTTTTGTGTATGTAGCTCAGGATCTAAACTTGGGTCTTCCGGTGCCTGCAGGGTGTCAGGTACCTGTGGGACATCTGAGTGCCTAAAGAATGTCCAGGTGTCAGGGGGACGCCCTGGTAACTGCTAGATGACCTGGTACCTGTGTGATCTCCAGGTACCTAAGGGATGATTGGGTGCCCGTGGAATGTCCAGGTGCCTGTGATATCCATGTGTCTGCATGGTGACTGGGTTCCTGCAGAATATCAAGATGCCTTTGAGATGTCTGGGTGTCTGAGACTTGGCCCAGTAGTTGCATGATGCCTGGGATTCTGAGGCTTATCCAAATACCTGTGAGATGTCCAGATGTTTACAGGGTTTCCTGGAGCATGGGGGAATTCCTGGTGTCCACAGGAAAGCCTTGTGCCTGCAGGAGGCCCTGAGACTGTTAGATGACCAGGTGGCTGTATGATGTCTAGGTGCCTGAACGAATGTCAGGTACCTAGATGGTATCAATGAGTTTGTAGGACATCTGGGTGCCTGTGAGATGTCTGGGTGTCTGTGGGTTGGCCCAGTGCCTGCATGATGCCCAGGTGGGGTATCTGTGGGATTCCCTAGAGCCTGGGGGATGTCTTGGTGCCTGTTGGAAGTCCTGGTGCTTGTGGGAGACACTGGTGCTTGTGGGATATCCCAGTGCCCATGGGACTTACTAGTGCCTGCAGGAAGTCGTGGTGGCTATGAAATGTCCAGATACCTGTGGGATGCCCTAGTGCCTACAGTTTGCCTGGGTGCCTGTGAGATATCCAGGTACCTTCATGAGGCCCTGGTCCCTGTAGGAAATCCTGGTGCCCATGGGATGTCCAGGTGCCTGTTTGATATCTAAAGACCTGGGGCTTGTGGGATATTGTGGTGCCCACTTGGTATCAGGGTGCCTGGGAAATGTTCATGTACCTGTGGGATTGGGTGGTGAGGCCTAATTTTGGGTCAAGCTTCATCATGTTTGGAATCAGACTGGTGCAGACCATTATTGGAGAAAACTGCTGCTTCCAGGATCTGTGGTAAAGCCAGTGATCCATGCTCCTGCAACACTGGCTGGACTAAATTTTCTTTTTCTTTTTTTTTTTTTGAGGGGACAGGGGTAGTGCAGGGGATCAGGGAGGAAGAGGGTGTTGTCCAGTTGCATTGTGTGAAAATCAAATTATGAATAAAAGTATTATTTTAAAAAGAAAATAAAAATTAACTCAAATCCTCAGGGTGGCCAGCAGGTGCTCTACCTTCTGAGCTATTTTCCAGCCCAGGATCATTTTGGCTAATCTATTAATATGGAGGATCCTCTCATATGGTTTCATGCATTTCATGTTATTTTTTTCATTCTATTCTATATATTTCAAAGTGTGGCTTTTAAGAGTAACTATTCCATTTGGGGCTTCTTTGTTGAGTCCACCTTCACGTCCATGGTAAGTTAATGTAAGACTGATTTTATCAGCAGGCATATTCCTAACCATATTTTCAAAATGATTTTCTGGCTAAATAAAGCAACAATTGTATTTATTCAAGACTCCAGTTATCTTCATTACACTCCTTCTGATGGATAGATTTAGCACAACAATGAGATAATGTCATGTTTGAGGTTTAGTATGTAACACATCGCTGCTGAGATCCAGTTGTCTCTCCCTGTATGGAGGACAGGAGCACAGTGGCAAAGTGAACCTTCTTAGATCACTTTCCTAGGATGCTGGCTTTGTTCCACAACACAGCTTTGAAATCATTCTAGTAAAATATTTCAATTTTTTAAAGAATCAGTTGTATCTACTTCCTGATTTGACCTCAGCCTTAACTTCTATCCCAAAAGTCAGAGAGCAACAGAGAATCCTCCCAAAGTTAACATGCAGGAAAAATGATTGAACTCTTTATTTTTTATGTTGAAAGGTCTCAAGTTCAAATCCTCTTGCCCCAATTACAGCATATATGATATAAAAATGGTACATATAATGACTCTATGTCTCAGTATCCAAAGTCCCAAAATAAAAATTAAAACAGGCCTACTCTTCTGATGCCCTTACAACATTGTGTATATCAGTTGTTTTTAATTATATCTGTAGCCAGCAAAAACAATGAACTTTTTTTCAAAATAATGAGTTAAAAACACTTGCTGGAAAAATCAAAGTGAAGTGTGCCATGGTGATGGATAAATATATTTGCTCAAGAGTTCAGGAAAGCAATGGAATGCTATTTGGAAATTGTCATCATTGAATGAGTGGCCTTTCTTTGTGAACTTGTGACAACAAACTATGGCCTAACGTAAAGGGTATGTGGTTCTCATAGCTAGCCCATTTGCTGTAAATTTCACTCTCTGGAGTTCAGCTCTTCACTCATTGGGTATATGAGCAAATCCTACATCTTTTTTTTTTTTCAAATGGTTGAGATAGATTAAAGTGTCTTAAGGTAAAGACACTCCTAAAATATACCTCAAATTGAGTTTCCAAATTCACAAGTCAAATTCAAGGTGGCATTGAGTTAATGAATGAGTGGATCCCCATGATCCTTTTCTTAAATCAGTTTTGATGAATAAGGTGCTACATGATGAAGGGATCAATGCTTTCATGTCGATTCACATATGCTATATAGCAGCTGTCTTTGTAAGTCCTCTGTAGGCAGTAATCTTGCAGTCATTCTATCTCAAATGAGAAGCCATGGTTAATTTCAAAACTCCACTATATTTTCTTTCATTTCCCAATATTAACATCCATGTTAAATTTTATTGGTAATTTCTCATGGTGTTCAAAGTCCCCTCCACAGGTGGTTTGCAGCTGATTCTCCTGGTTGTGATCCAGATAACATATCTCTTTATTTTTCCAGGTATCCTTTTTACCTAAAACCAGAGAGGCCATTTATTTATTTTTTTGCTTCAGTCAGCTCTTTACTGTCAAAATATAATGACATCTTTGTTGTCATTGTTGCTTTTAATTTGCTGACTACATTCTCTTCTGAATCTTACCAATTCTAAAAACATTTACACATAGATAACTAATAGTTTCTATGAGTAACAAATTCAAATATTACTTCAGAATTAATATTAAATAAGAAATTCCCAATTTACCATGTTCCGATGTTAGTTCTAATGTTATATGACACTTAGTTTATATAAATATTCTCCATATTGTATTTCACAATATTTTTGCTCATTTTTGAAAATGTATTATAAATTATATTGTATGTTTGGACTAACTGACAACAGTTAGCAATAATTATATATAACCTGGTTTATAAAATATTATGAGATTTATATGTTAATATCCATCTTAAGCTCTGCAGGTTACTATAAAAATATACCTTTGACTACCAGGACATTTAAACACAGCACACAGTTATATCTTAGTTCCAGAGGTTGTAAGTCCAAGTTCAGGATGCTGGAAGATCTGTGCCTGAGATGGGACATTTCTCATTTATAATTGGCCTCTTCTTGGCACACCCAAACATGATGGACAGGTCAAACAATGCTTTCAGATTTCTATCTGTTGATATGTTTTCTGTTTATGAAGATTGCAACATAAGTGCTTCCCAGCATTCTGCCAAACATTGTAACGTTGGAACCTATATTTCGACACGCTGATTGGGGAAGGAAATGAACATTCTTTAGGGTTTTCTGAAAAGTAATTTGAAATGTAACACTGTGGGTGTTAATACATTCATTCTTTATAAAATAGGAAAATATAGTCATCTAATTAATAATGCATACTAAAGGTACTTGTTTATCCTAGAATTTTTTCTTTACATCATTTCTCCTGCCCTAGACAACCTGCCTCAGTTTAAGTCTGGATAAGGTTTCAGTGGCTGGGGAGTGGCCACACAAACTGCCAGGTGGATGGCAGCTATTCCTGAAAGTCATCAGGGAGGCTCCTACTGGCTGCTCTGCAGGTTTTTAGGTAATTTGATGACTTCGGACACAGCATAACTATCTGTTTCCCAGAAATAATCCTCCATGATATCGCAAGATTAATATTTAGGCTTCTGTCACTGTTACCAGCAGTCTGTAGTAATTTTCCTTAATATCGAGTCAGTAAAAATCTATGACCAACACCTGCCCTTAGCTGCCTCTGGGGATGGCAGAGGCCTCCTGACAGAAGCATTTTGAGCTACTGTGGGGAAGTGATTATATAATCCTCAGAATAAATAACTTCTTCAAACCCTACAGAAGTGGGTTGAGCTGGCAAATCCCCAAACCACATTGAAGCTGAGTCAACCCTGGAGGGTGGTAGATGATTTTTAATCAAGTCCTGAACCAACTTTTCTTCGGACACAAGAATGTGTACATGAATATCTGTATAGATTGGTAGCAACATGTGGATAGAAATAAATTTTGTGGATGCATCACCATTACCAACATCTAACTTCAGCCAACACTGTTGAGAATACTTCTGAAAGCAGTTGATATTTGCAAAGCAGTGACTTTTAGGTATCGTCCAGCGTGAATTCTCCCACTCTAGACCAATGTGAGGAATAGGAAACCTAATATACAGTTCAGGACTCAGCTTCTTAATTTTGATTTTTCTATAAAAAAGTGTTTTGCAGCTTTTTAAGGACAACAAAAATTCAACTTTGTGTGAAAATACAAATAGGTCAAGACATGTGATAACCAAAGTGTCTTTTTAGGTAGGATCATATAAGTAATATATATATATGTATGTATATGTGTATATATATATGTATGTATATGTATATATATATGTGTGTAGTGTATGCATATATCTATATACATATGTGTATATGTATATATTTATACAAATATATGTAGTGTATAATGATATACATATACTAATTACTTGTCCCTAACCAAGACGATAATGACATTATTGTTATTTATCATAAAGGCATGAATAAGACTTATAAGCAAGAGATTATATATTAAGCCAATTAATTGCAACATGTATCTGGTGATTGTCTTTGCCTTGTTGGACAAGTTGTACCAACAGTCCAATAGTCCCATAAATATATAATTATGTAATAGGAAGAAGGTATGATCCCCTTGACCAGTAGGAACAAGTGATGCTACTTTTGAACTTCTACAGTGTTCCAGGCCCTCCATTTAGCAACACTATCAGAGATCTCTAGTTCTCATTCAGTGAGCAAAAATAGTTCAATCTATGTAGATACTAAATGAGGAAACTGAGCTTCCAAAAAGTTAATGAAGCTTACCAAAATGAGATAATTAGTAAGAGAAGACTGAATCCCATCACTGTACAGTTACAAAGCCTGTGCTTTTCTAGTACTTAACACAGCCTCAGAGAATAAAAGGAGAGGGTGCTTAAACTTAAAATTAGAGTGTCCTCTCACTGAGAAAGGGGGAGGCCTGCTTTCCAAGCTAACGCTGACATCGCTGTCGAAAACACGTGGAAGCAGCTGACTGAACTAAAATGACATTAGGACTCCAGTTGAAGGGGAAGATCATTTGTTTGGAGGTTAATGACAAGGTGAAAGACAGTCTCTCATCCAATGAGCTCAACATCACAGCCTTCATTCCAGGTGACAGAGAATATTTCTCAGCCTCGTCTTCAGTATCTCAAGCCTGAACTTCTCACAACTACTCATGCTGTGTTAGCTCAACTTTCTTTTGCTTACTGTTACATTTAATCCTAGTACTGTACTTCTCTTTTCTTTCTTCTATTTATTTTACCTTCAAGATAAACAGAATAACTTCCATAAAATTTCATATAGTTTGAAAGTTTTGCAGGCCTAAGATACACACACCAGTTTCTGTGGGACAAGTATGGGAGAAAGGAAAAGAACTAGTTATTCAGACAGAGCTATGGCAATAGGTTTTTAGAAAGTGTTTCCCCAAGGAGCACTTCCAGCTGCTTCCTTGTCTCTATGACCTGAATCTGAAGATCCCTGAGCTCTGTGGCTGCACCTGGCACAAAGCACTGAGATCACCATCAGCATTTACATCAACCCAGCACTCCTCAATACAGACTGCTCTGTGGGTTGGAATGGCTCTCCATCATCATGGTCTTCAATCCTAGGCAGTGCCTGGGTAAAGGTTACATAAATAACATGTCACTGATGAGAATGATAATCATCACCCATCGGCATGATCCAGAGAACAAAAATTCCCAATGCCTCATCTCCAACAGAAACTTAAGCTATCAGAGGACATTACAAAGGCAAGTCTCCAACACATGTGTCTATGGACCTTTTCGTCATTCTCTACCCACATGATTCAGGGCCAAGACAAAGTTCTTTCTCACCAGATGTTTGCTGTAGTGTAGAATCCCATCCTCAGACTTTTCCTGCCTATAATTAATCTTAGGAAGAACTGTGGACAACCTAGCAAGCAAGAGAATTGTCCACATGTTTCCAAAATCCTGCGCACAGTGCCAAGTCACACACCAACCCTTCTACCATATTCTTCAGGGCATTGTAATGAGGAGGGCTCCTCTAACCAGCAGCTGCCAGGGATATTATTGTCTGGAAAGAACCCAATTATGGTGTATCCTTCATAATTAATGTAATTATCAAAGGAATCTATAAAAATGGGGCTCTAATTAATTGTATCCAATTAAGATTTAAAATTATAAATCCAGTGATTATAATTTCATGTATTAGGTGTGATATTGCAATTCATGAGAAATACTTCTGCAGGAGGCAAATGACAATTTGGCACCTAAATTAGCAGAAAGAAAGATTTTTGAACCTATGGACATTAATTAGATCTTAAAGATTGTGACTGACAAACAAGGTCATGGGTTCTGAAAGCTCACCACCATACACAGGAGAATTATTTACAAATATATGACTATATAATGCATACACATACATACATCTACATATGTACACATATAAATATACACTTATTTTTTAACCTATTGAACTTCAGGTTCAATTCTGATAATGGTTTTTGCCTTCAGAACATGTTGAAGTCAAAAGAAGAAATTGTTACATTGTGAGAATTCTAGATACAAAAAGATAGAGTTGGGGTACTTAATGCAAGGGAGTAAGCATGCTGTAGTGAGTACAAAGACTCACACACTGGAAGATAAAAATGGCGGAGTTCCCAGTAGATCTTCTGCTAGGTTCTAATCCATATCAGTAAGTCCAGAGGGGCAAAATGTAATAAAATGTAAATGTTCTCCTCATCAAGAGCATTGCGGATTTTCTCAGCTTATATGATAAGCTAAAACAGTTCATGGACAAGAGTTGTAGAAGAGAAACTCTGCAAGGCAGACCTGCTGACATTCATAACTTGCTATTCCACACAATATCCCATTGCTATCCCACACAACTCAACTGACATCACAAAGAAGACCAGGGACATTCCCCCAGACAGATGGACGCTACCTTGTGTGTGGAAGCGGGACACATTCTCTCTGATGCCAAAATGCTGGGCAGGAGCCGCTGTAATTCATTTTCATAAACATCCTAGAGGCTACTTAGCTCCTTGTGTCTAATAAGGTCATGCTAAATTAGGTCTTGCAGATTGTGGCTGCCAAATGAAGGGCATGAGATCAAAAAGCTCACCATCATATATATGAGGATTATTCATAGGCATATGAATATATAATGCATACACATAAGCATACACACACGTCTATATAGTACATACGCATACACATTTAATGCATATGCGCACATAAAAGAAAATTCAACACAAATACCACTACTCATCAACATACCCTCTCATACCCTAGTAGCAGAGTTCCTTCCATGGATTTAATATGTTGGCAAAATGCTACGTGTCTTAAAGAAACATTTACATGTAGACTAACAACTACAGATTTTGATATACATTTAGACCGTGCAGTGTTTGCACCGAAACATCAGATTTCAGAGAAGGAGCATATCTGCATGCATATTCCTTGCTCATGCCTGCTCCCAGCATGTGTTTTCTTCCTAGAGTTTCCATGAACCAGCACACACAGAGGAAACAGCACTGAAGTTGCCTAGGCTGTCTGCAGCAGAACGTGAAGCGGGAAGTAAGGGTGATGACTGCATCCATTTAACTCTCAGTTATGAACTCCCAAGTCTCCTGAGTAGACCCAAGGGAGGGGATAATAAGAGCCTTGGGCTGTGGGACTGGGAAGATCATGGAGCTTCACGCACCCTCTCCAGGTCTGGAGACAGACATCCATTTGGATATGACTGGCGGAGGCTCAAACTTTCAGCAGAGACACTTGATGCATAGAAGACTTGGCACCATGGCCACATGGAGACCCATCTGTCACAGTGGCATCCTGCCGATTTCAAAGTTGCTTGCATCTTATCAGCAAATTTCTAGGTACCCTATGGAAGCAGATCATTGCAGGGAGTCAGTGCAGAACCTCAAGCGCCATTGCTTCCGTGGGAAGCTCCCCTCTACCAACACCCAACCCTGCCCCAGTGTCTTAAATGAAGCACACCTGTGGCCACTCGTGTACCGAATGAGCTCCATTTGCCCTGGAAAAGTGAAGCCAGCACTTCAAAGGATGTCCCGATGCCAAAAAGACAGGTGGTGTTCAGCAGGCATCTGATGAAGTCAGGAAGATAACTCAGGGCATAAAAATGTTTTCATAAAAGAAAGTAGAGTACTCTCCACAGGAACACTTTGAGGGCATTCTGTCTATGGACACAATTATGGAGCTAAATCGAATGTTAGCACATTTGGGTTGCAAGAACATGGGCTAATTCTGCATTAAGGGCTTGTTCTCAGCATCAGCAGATATTGTTGGCAATGCTCAGGGGTGACGTAAAAATAAGGCACAGTCTTTTGTAAAGCACGTCCTGGTGACAGAACTGCATGCACTGGAATGCCAATTGCAGTGTCTAGTCTTCGAGTCAATTGTGTGCCTTTGAAGATGATGTTCAGTCTCAGAGTGCATGTTCCTCTGTTCACATTGAAATCTGAAGGCTGAAGGCAGTTGTCTAGGAATAGAAAATGTACATGTGCCCTGCAAATTTCATAATTTCATTTTCCCTAAGAGTTGACTTAAATCCCACTATTTATATAAGCCACACTCCCTCTACTCGTGCTTCTGTTGACAGACATCTAGGCTGGTTCCATTTCCTTGTTATTATAAAAGGTGTGGCAACCAACAATGATAGTATCTCTGCAGTAGAAGTCATACACGGGATAAACATGAAAGGGAGGTCACTGCAGAGAAGGCATGGTGGGCAAGGGAGTGGGGAACAGCAGGGAGAAAAATGAAAAATAAATTTTATTTAAAAAAAAACTTACCATAATGGAACCTAATTAGTTGTAAGGTAACATTTTTAATGCATGTGGCAAACAACACTTCCCTTCACAGTCAAACAGTGAAGGAAATGAAGAAGTTCCTGAACCAACAGATTCTCCTGCTTTTGAAATTCTTCAGTGATAACCTCCACTGCAAATACTTTGCATAAAAAAATTCTCTAAAAATAACTTTATTTAATCAAGTCTTCTGTTACTATGGTTGTTGGGATATTATGTGATAGGATAAGCTCTTCTAAACTTGAGTGTCTAAATAAGCTCCAGATGAACACTGAAAGTGGATCACATACTCTCCCTGAGGGCAATTTACACATGAAGATGTTCCTCTACATTGTCAACATCACATCTCTTCACTCTACAGTGTCTCCATCTCTCTAGTGCTGGAATTACAGTTGCATGCGACCATTCCTGGCTTTTTCTATGGTGCTGGGGATCCAAACTCAGGTTTCCATACTTCTGCAGCAAGTACTGAGCCATCTCCCCAACACTCGCATGCATCCATCCTATCAGAAATAAATAATAAAGAGGAATAACGAATCAGAACCTGTTGAACTCAATGAAGGCAGCTCACCCGGCAGCTAGCCAGATGTACTTGCAATATTTGTAAGGTGGGATAGGGTACTTTCTGAGAAGTTTATGCTGATGAAGCATAACCTTTAGGCAATTCAAAATATTCATCTCTTTCTCTAATAAATCTGTTGTAAATAATTGTTCTCATAGTCGTTTCAACCAACTTCCCCAGGAGATTGATTTTGTAAGTCTTCTCTGAGCAAAATCAGAAAGTTAATAATGAAGTCTTAAAGTCTAAATGAAAACACACTGGATAGGTTAACCTACATATCTAGAAAATGAATTTGTGTCTTAAAATCAAATCTGATGAAATTATTTTTTCCATAGATAAGTACCATTTTTTCCATGAGATCATTTTACTTAATGGTCATGGTTGGAGTTATTTATAACTGCATCTCAGACACTATGTTTGTAGCTGAGGCTGAGAGCCTCATGTTCCAAGGAACCTATCCAGTTCCATGTCATGTGTCTATAGATATTTCTGGGACTGACCATAAGCAATATAATGTCTGCCCCCATACCCAAATGGGACTGTGGAACACAGTAGCCTATTATGTGGAAATACTAGAAAGAACTAAATTATACCCTAAGATCTTTTTCAGTCTTCCAAAGCTACTTCAGAAGTAATGAATATTTTGCATGAAATGTGGAGTATGATTTTAAAGGATTTTTATTTTCTTTAACCACATTTTAAAAAACACAAGGTTCTCCCTATAACATCCCCTAAATATATATTATATTTTCATAAATGTGTGTGCACTTATAGGGAGTGGCCTCTTTGCCCACATTTTTCAGAGTACAGGGAATGTCATCCCAGCAGCACCTACAAACCCTTGAATACAGATGTGTGCAGCATGATAGCCTAGCCTTATTCCAGGCTCTCTAGAAGGTTGCCAAACATGCCCAAGGACTCTCCAGGAAGAGTTTCTCATTGATACAACAGCAACGTGTGCTGTTAGCTGATCAAATCTTCCCTGCAGCTAGAGTCTCCCTTACCTTGATCCTCCTCTCATTCTGAATACTCCTGTGTATGAGAATAAGTGCTTTCTATAACCCGAACATAGTTGCATTTGTAACTCTCATCTTTTTCCAAAGTAAAATGTAGAGTTTCTGTGGTGGCCCAATTCTAAGAAGTTTGGAACATGGGAGAAAATCTTAAATGGAATTGAATAAGAGGATATCAGCTATGTCGGCATGGAGTTTGGATCAGTGTTTCAAAATGTCTTACTCAGGTTTTTACTGTGGATGGAAGCTTTTTCACATTGTCTACTTCCTCTTTTCTTCTTTCATCATCATATCATTCTCTTCCTCCACTTCCGCTTCCTCCTTTCTCTTCTCCTCTCTTTCCACTCTCTCTTTCCCCTCTTCCTCTTCATCCTATGTTTCAATTGAAGGCTAGCATTGCCTGTTTTCATCTTGCAAGCATACAACCTTCTGATTTAAAAGCATATGCACATTGCAGAATGATCCAATGTAGCCTATTAACAAATGACCTGCCTTATGTAATTAGTATTAAAAGGATTGAGAGTTAGAATAAATCATCTTTAATGCAGTTCTGGTCAGTTAAGGCTGAGGACGGTGGGCTTTCATCTTGTAAGGCTCCCATACCCAGGCATCCTCTTTAGGTGCAACTGTCAAGGAAAAACTCCAAGAAGACGATCATTGATTGGCGTTCAGGCCATCACAGGAGCTCAGGTGGCTGCCCTGGGGCTGCTACTCTGCAGCCCTGATGTTTAGTGCTCTGAAACTGCAAGGAAGATGGCAGTAACTACAACAGTGGACTTTTTTGCAATAATCAATAGGATAGAGCAACAGTGCCAGGCACAGACTCTGTCACACACAAACTATTATCTTGCATGGGTGCGTCAGGTTTGCAATTCCAGCAGCTAGTAAGCCACATTGAACTTGGAAAACTGATAATTTCAGAGAGGTTTTTAATATACTTTCTCTTTCTGCATCACAGTTCACTTGAAACTGACATCACTATATGTGGTATGGTGTAGTACTGACAGGAGGTATTTTTGTCCTGGGGTTTCTGAGCTAAGCTAGTAGCCAATCTCACACAGGAAACGTGCTTGGCAGTTTCTATGCCGAGCTGGGATTTAACATGCTCTGTTACTGCAAATATGGGACATAATTTCTTTTCTGATTTACATGTTTTTATTTATCTTTATATAACTAAGATAATTGTAAACACTTCAGAAGGCAATTTAATCAAAATATCTTGCCTCATATAAAAATCTTAACTATCTTCTATAAATGGAGCTTTCCTATTAAAAATTTGAACATTTTCCAATGCCATTTTTGCCTTTTTAGAGATTGATCTATATGGAGTTTTGAATAAAAGATTTCTCATCAAACATGGTAAATGGGAAATCCACATAGAACTCCCATAAGTGGAATGTTATCTGAGAATTGGTTAAGCATTTTCAACTATTCGACAGGATTCATTTTATATTTTAGGACTTGTGTATGTATGTATTTGAACATGTGTTTGTGTTTATATGTGCGCATACATGAGCACACATGAAAGTCAGACATCAATGTCATCAGGTGTCTGCCTCTACTACTCTCCTTATTTTTTCAAGATTCTCACTGAACCTAGAGTCATGCAGGCAGGAAGGGCAGTTCAGTGAGCTCCTGGTATCTCCTTGTCTCTGCCTCCTGGATGCTGGGAATACAGGTTTGGATCTCTGCGCTCGGCTTTTCAGGGGGAGAGGATATTGAGAACGTGATCTCAAACACATGTGGCAAGCATTTTACCAACTGAACTATCTTTCTAACAATAAAGATGAGGAAGGAAGATGATTTCTCTTGTTTTCACACATAGCAACAAATACATAAAAGAGTGAACCCAGCTCTTACCTGAAAAATCCTACCTTCTCTGTAGCATGGAATCCAGTGACCTTTGCATCAACTATACTGTGAATGTTGGACAAGTGACTATATACAAGAAGCACAGTGAATGGCTTTTAAATGTTTTTGAAACTTCATATTTTTAAACCAAAAATACTGAGTTTGAACCTTAGTAGGACAGACCATATTAATCTGAACTCTCAATCTTGAAGAAAAGTTCCAAGACGGCATAATCAGAGAATGAAAACACGTGATCAATGACAGTTTAAGATGCATGATCCAGAGTGATTTGCTTTTAACTTGTGCAAATGGAACACAGCAAAGCAAACATTAATTTCCAAATGGGAACACAGGGTGTGTAACTTGGTCAGATATGTTCATAGTTATAACATTGTTGTTTATGATGCTCCATTTGAAACTGAATTAACATTTAGCCAGAGCAGTAAACATCTAAAATATAGTGTTCTGAGCTTGAGATGTATCCCAGTTGGGGAAGTGCTTGCCTAAGGTCCACAAAGCCTCAGGCTTGATACCCAGCACCACATAAAACAGACATGATGATATGTGCTTGTAATCCTGGCACTCGGGAGGTAGAAGCAGGAGGATCAAGAGCTCTGGCGACACACACACACACACACACACACACACACTCTCTCTTTCTCTCTCTCTCTATATATATATATATATATATATATATACACATATTGATCTATAAATATAGGTAGATGATAGAGATATAGAATAGATATATGAATAGATGTAGACTAGATATAAATATATAGAGAGATATACATACACATATGCATATGTATATTTCTATAAGAGATATACATACACATATCTTATACATATACATGCACGTATCTTATATATCTTACAGAATTTAATTTCAATAATTTAAAAATCAACTTCAATGTCATCACAATCAATGACTTCTAGTCTCATGCGCTTCCTGATATTTTCTATATAGGGAAAGGAGTCCTGTTACACCCAGTATATAAAGTATTCATATATTTTATTTCTCTGCATTTATGCACAGACATCCAAAGGTTCATATCTGTTGTGCTAGTACCTTTTCAGCTATTTATTCTCTCCGGATGAGATTTCTCAAGTACAAACTGGATAGCTCATAGACACAGATAAATGCGCAAACAAACAAACAAATACATCTTTTAGAAGGAAACTTCAGCTCATAAGTATTCCTTAAATGATGCTTTATGACATCAATGCTGATATTCACAAGACTGTCATGTCATAACTCCAAAGGACAGCCCAGCACATCAAGTTTGAAATATTTAAATTGCAGGGTAAGAAAACAAGCTGCTATCATGTGTATTTTTTCTTGTGGAAAAATGAATAAATGGATGTATCAGTTGTAAACATGAATGTTTTATGTTCCTGAGTACAGGGGTAATAAAACACCCATCATTTGTCGTAATATCCTTTCCTCTGACTCTGTCATAAGCTCTTTATCTCTACTGTATGTTTTTATATTTGCAAAATCTACACATTTGGCTAGGCAATTCTCTTACCTTCATGTCACAGCTCTGTCTCCTAGAAACTTCGGAAGTTTAACACTTCATATAATATTTAATGCATCAACTCTAGTCACTGTCTTTGCTTTTCTGCTAAATATTTTACTTTGGAGAGATGACTCCATGGTTAAGCACACTTGTTGCCCCTGCAAAGGACCCAAGGGTTCAATTCCCAGCACTCTAGCTGGAAAGCTCACAACTACCTCTAACTCCAGATCCAGGACATGGAGACCACACACCTCTCTTTTGGTCTCTGTGGACATTGTATACACACATGCATCCACTCTCTCACACACAAATACAAACATACACACATATACAATAAAATAAAACAAAAAAGGAGGGGAAGAGACATTAGAGAACAGGATCAAACTGTAAAATTCAAGGAATGTATGTGCATCTCAACCTTAAAATCCCTTGTGAAATCATATGTATGGCAGGCATTCTGATTTCTCTTTGTCTTAGCTAGTACCAACAACCAAAGGGGATTTTTGTAATCTACACTGAGCTTTGTTTTATCTCCAATGCATTTATCCCTCCATCTGTGTTGTCTATTTCCTGTTTTCTTTTCCTTTTCTTTTTTTTTCTTTTGGCGAAGTGTTCCTCTCTAAAAAGATTTACAAATTTATTTAAGTATTTTGTTATCAATAAATTTTAGCTTCCGTTTTTGGCATAGTAAAAATATATTCATTTAAATTGACCTAGACCACAAAGATTTAAAAACAGAAGGCATACAGGACAAGATTTCTTTTTCTTCCTCCATGATCAGGAAATGGATATTCTATCCCTAAGTATGCAGTTCCAAGTGGAACTGTACCATTTGCTTTAAAGGCAGTACTTAGTTAGCCCTTACATGAGTCCAGAGAGCTGACAGCAGCCTAGAGTATAGATGCTCATGTGTGCTTCAATATCTGAGTGACAGGGATCAAGTCTGCTCAGATGCCCATCCATCTGTGATGAAAGTTCTTTATCTAAATATTAAGTTAACTGTTGAGGACTATGGGTGTACGTACAACTATGTTTCTGAATCAGGCAGGCTGTCCTGGGCTGGAAGCAGCAGCAAGTGAGGCCCACTCCTGGCTGATCCAGGTAAAGAGTAGGGAGAATGGGGGGCCAAGGGCAAGGAATTAAAAGTGCAAACAGTGCCAGGTGAGACATAAGTGGCAGACAGCTAGCAGGCATGTGTCTCCTTGAGCATTCTAAACTACATGAGTACCTAGTTGATTCTTGCTTTCATCATGCTCACCATTAAATCCTGTGAGATTTTCCAGAAGTCGCAGCCCATTTCAGTCCACCACATTTTCACTACGATAAAAGCTCTCTGCTAGACATTATCTGGATAACTTCTATGGTAATGCCTTCAAATGCAACTATACTAAAAAAATCCCTAGTCAGTCATCAAGTCTCCATAGGAAAATGTAGAATTCCTTCAACTGTGCAAATACCAACTTGACTTCACTCCCCCTCACCCCCTCCATAGCATGTCTCAAATATCTCCCAAAGGTCTAAAGTTGAATGCTTAGTCACCAGCTTGCAATGCAAAGAAGTAACAGAACATTTAGTAGTGAGAACAGTGGTAGTTAAAACATTGGGGGTCAATCTCAAAGGGGATCCTCAGACTATGTCTTCTGCTTCTTTTTTATTCTTTCTCTCTGCTCCCTGTAGGATAAACATCTATGCTGTCACATGATCCTTGTCACATGATCCCTTCCATAATATTCTGCCTCCACACAAGCCTGAAATAACCGTGGATTGACATACATGAAACCGTGAGCCAAAACAATGCATCCTCAGTTGCCACAGGATGTGCAGCTCACTAGCATATTCTCTCTACTCCAGTTCTCTGGAATTCCCCCCTCAGCTCTCTCTGCAGTACCTCCATAGATGTGGTGCAGTCCCAGATCTGCAGAGTACATCTCAGAGCTTCTGCCACCTTCTACATGTTTTCCTCCAATAGGCCTCCAGCCTCATGACTCCATGATTCGCAGGTTCTCACATCAAAAAGACCCTTAGCACCGGGAACTTTATCTGTCCACCCATGTGTGCATTACTACCATCTATATAAACTTCCATGATCATTTAGTCAAGAAGCACTCAGACCAAAGAGAAGGGAGTCTGTCTCTATCAGGAATACATCTCTGATTACTAGAATTGGCACACAGCAGGATCTCAGAAATATTTGTTCAATGAGTGTGTGATTCAGCAAACTCCATGAGACACAGACACTAACATGGAGGAAAAAGCCCTTGAAGCAAAACTTGACATTCTTCTAACTTACAGGTTTACTCTACACAGCTATGCAGAAGCTCAGAGACAAGGCAGTGGAGTGTACAGCTGAGTGTGCCAACATCTAACACCAGCACACATTCTAGCTGGTTTACTATCCTCCTGCTATGATTGGCAAGGAAGAGAGCACAATTACATTCATCACCAAGAACTATTTCCTGCCAAATCCCCAAACACTAATAGCCCCAACCCCAGGTATCACTTTTTAAGTCATTTATATTTCAGATAATAGCAGCTAATTTTTAATTTTAAATAAGAGAAGGTTACCAGGCTGTAATAGACTATGTGAATATACATGTAGTGAGCCAAATTTAACCAGCAAACTCTATATTTATTTGCATTATCACCTTAGGACATAGAGGAGGTAGCTTAACCTCCTTTACCTTTGTCTTTTCTAGCATTGAATATGGTGTATAGCATTACACTGAACTTTAGCCTTACAGATGCTAATGAGTTTGAGCTAAAATAAAAAACATGGCAAGTATGTAACTTTGCTTTTGATGGGAGGCCATAAAAATATGAATTTAAAACTAAGCATGTCTGGCATAAGTGGCTCTTCCAAGATAGGTTTGAACTCAGTACTTATATAAACACAAGGATTTTCTCTTGGAGTGGTATGATTGATTGTAGTGAGTCGACATTCACTTTTATGTTAAATGTAGTGAAGTTATTTGGGGTAGAAATAGAAGATTGACATGTTGCTCACCTTCTTTCTTGAAATAGTGCTTTTGTCTTCAGTTTTAAACATGTTTGTGATAGAAATACCTCTGAGGTGACATGAAGCTCTTCATCCCTTGATATGCTGGGTAAACCTGCCATCCATTTGCTGGTAGGCACAGCTTGTACTTTGCCTTTGACCAACAGCATATCATGGGACTTTGCAATGCTATTTGCCATGCACTTATTTGCCAATGTCAAGTTCACAGATTGACCTTCCTCTACCCATCCCTGGCAGAGACACACCCTGGTAAATGGCATTCAATGCAGACTCAACCCACTGGGAGCACTGGCCAAAGAGAGCTGTCTAGCCTGCTGCTGACTTCACCAGGGAAACTGAGGTTCTTTTTCATGGCTTCATTATAAGCTAGTTTTATCATGCAAAATGAAAACTGAAATCCCCCAAAATTCTGTCTCCCTTGGAGAAAGGAATTCAATGCATGTTTATTTTTAAGACTGTGTGAAGTAAAACTAGGTGACATACAGTTACTGAGCTGTTTCTAACGTGCTCTGATCATACAATTGATGGGTAGACTGTGGCTATCATGTGAGGTAAAGTGAGACACAGAAACCCTTTCACAGATTTCATCTTGCTAAATAGTTTAGGATGTGGCACTATTTCTTGTTGTTTTCAAGCCTTGGATTCATTGGTTGCTATATAGGCAGATATGGTTCATAAATGTCCTTTGGACTCCAAGATGATTGTAGAAGAAATATTTACATAACATATGTCTGTAATATAAATCCAAAGCAAAACTGAAGACCATGGGGCTGGAAGGATATCTTAGGGGTTAAGAGTGCTTGCTGCTCTTGTGGAAAACCACGGTTTTGTTTCCATCACATATATTGGGAGCCCATAACTTCCTTTAACTTTAGCTCCAGGGAATGTGATGTCTCCCCTGATTCTAGACTCTGCAGACACCGACACTAACATGGCATATACTGACACAGACACAAGCACAATATAGGGAGAAATCTTAACAATATGAAAGACTACAACTAATGTGAGAAAATATCAACAATATTAATGAATAAAATGTAAGTCACTAAGAGCCACATTTTGCATAATAAACAACAGCAGGGTTGACTTCATTGAAGCCAGTTTCACTTGGGATAGTTCAGTCTTCAATCTCAGCACTGTTGCTCATACATGGATAGTTTTAGCCAATAGCGAGATCTCTGCTACATTTAAAACTGTAAGCTGAATTTGTTCCCTTCTTTTCAGAGGCTTCTTAAATATAACTTGCCTCTTGTTAAAAGACTAGCTTTTATATAAAATTGTTTTTAAAAAGTAACATTTGGTATCAAGTTAACTACCCACTTGACAGATTTCTAGAAGAAAGAAACAGTCCTGAAACTCTGATTTCAAAGCAGAGAATATCCACGTGCCTAGTTTGTTCTTCTGGGGACTTATGACACAGTCTTCCAAAATCCCTTAGGCAGTTTGTCTTAAAAATAATAACCTATTATCTCACTAGGGCTCTTTTAAATAAAAATAAAATATAAACAAAAGAATTTAGGTGGGTTCTAATTGAAAAATGAAATTAGAACCATGTGTACCATGTACCCCCTCGCTTGAAAATCTGGTATTTCTACATTTTTGGCAAAGGAAAGCATCAGTTGTGAGAGTTGGCATGTTTTTATGAGCTTTCAGGATTCTGATCCCATTGATACCAGTGAGGGCTTTGGGACTCGGACGGACACGAACCGTCTTGCATGTCATCTTTAAAATAACACAAGTTTGGAGTCATCTCAACCTCAAGTTGTAATTCCTTATCAGAGACACCCATCCTATTCTCTTCTCACAAGTCCCAATTCTTGGCTGTGTGTAGTCCTGTCTCTAAAATGCCAATATCAGTTTCAGCAGGCCTCTAAGTCACCGCCTGAGTGTCACATCCTTGACATGACACTAGCAAAATGCAGGAACTGAAGATGGAGGTTACAAACCAAATAAAAATACCCTTGTGTGCAGATTAAGAAACATATACTTTTCTTTTTCACCCTAAGGGAACAGCTAGTTAAGGGAGCTTTGCTGGGTCCAGCAGCTTCAGTCTTGCCTGGACAGTATGGAAGCCATGCATGGAAAAGGCTTTCCCTCTTTCCCTTCCTCCTTTGACTTCAATTTCTTTCATCTCTAGCCCTTTCTTTCCCCTTCTCCATCACCTACTAGCTCCTTCTCTTCATGTTTCCTCCTTCCCCTTCCTTCTTTCCTCCCGCTTCCTTCCCTTCCTCCCCTTCCCCTTTGCTCTACTTCCTCTCTTTTCTTCTCTCCCTCTCCCTCCCTCTGCTACCCCCCTCCCTCTCTCTTCCTCAGTCCTTCTCTCGTTCCTTTCCTGCATCCTTTGAGCAACATTTTCTCACTTTGCATGCCTGATGGCACTCGTAAGTTCTAGCAGAGCAGCAGCCTTCGCTGGGAGGAACACAGTCTGCCCAGCTGTATCATGGTGTATTAATATGCTGTTTAAATATAGCATCCCCCCTTTTGGTAAATTGTAAGTGCCTCTGCCTCCTCACCGCCTGTTCCTGTGAGAACAAAAAAAAAGTCATATTTTGGGTCTTTGTGTCAAGATAACGAAAATTAATTTCAAAACCAACAAGGAGAGAACTGTTAGCCCAGAAGGTAAGTAAATGCCAGCCCTCACTCTAGGCTTCAAGAGCGGAAGGGAAATTCTTTTGGAAAGTTGCAGCCCAGGTGGCTATGTGCAGGTTGGCTCTGCACTCCAGGCTGTTGGCTGAGCCCCTGTGAATGAATGGAAAGCAAGCACTTTGGAACACAGGAGCTGACAATCAGGCCCAGTATTTCTCTTGTCTCTTTCCTACCTGGACACCTGGGTGGGGCAGGCCCAACATTGACGCAGAATAAACTTTACAGTTACCATCAAATGGCAGATTGGGGTAGAAAACAGACCAACTCAAGTAGGGTGTTCAAAGATCAGTGTTTTAAATCACATAATGGCCAGAATCCTGGTGCCTTTATTTTGACCAAATACCAGTTCCATTTTAACAGGTCCTTATGTTCTTTGTTCTATGACTCTGGGCTGTAAGTGTTGGCTCCCTTTGCTGACTTGAATAACTATAAATTACTATAAATAAGGAACTATAGCAATTAAATCAGAATCCAATAAATTAAACAGCAAAACAGTATCTGTTATATATTATATATATGTATTATATGTATTATATATCTGTTGTATATATATTATATATCTGTTATATATATATATATATATATTGAGTAAATGAATGACTATATTTCTACATGATAAAAAGTTTTACTTTATTTCAATATTTGAAGGAATAAAACTATAAGCCTCTTCTCACTGGCTCTTTCAAATATGTAAAGTCAATATTCCCACATGATATCTTCAATAAAATTAAAGAAGTAAGTCTCATAGGTTTTCATGTCTTGGTTAAATAACATTGAAAGTGGCCTGTAGGTAATTTAGTAGGAGAAAATAAAAGCTGAGCTCTGTGATCAGGCAGAAGGATGAATAGGAGAGGACACTGAGTAAGAGCTGGACTCAGTGTTGACCACCAACATGACCACAGTGGGAAGAGGCACCGGGCTGAGGTGTCCTCTGCCTGCTCCCAGAGGGGGCACTGAATATCAAATGGCTCTTGTAAGGGCACTTAATCTGCCTCTGCAGCAACTCCACAGATGAATCTGCAAAACTGTGAGAAATAACGGGAGCCCATTAGGGAGTGGAGGCTTAATCAAAGGAACAGTGGAGGGAAATTGAAATAATCGTGAGCAAGCAGGAGAGGTAATTACAGTTATAAAGATGGTTCCTACTCTATTGTACAAAATCTTCCTGGCTGCATCCTGGTCCCAAAGAGCTTGCCAGGGATGGAGATCCATTAGGACTCTGTGTGGCATAGATCAGATATAACGTACTCATTGATTGTACATCAGTAGATAGCAAACTTTATACTGTGATTTTAATTCTTAAACACAAGGGAATGTAAATAAATGAATATGAACAGGAAAAACTGAAATAATGGATTAGTCACCACAAGACTGATGGAATAGGCAACAAAAATGAAAAAAATTAGAATTTTTCTATAATCCCTGATCTTGTAAGACTCAACATGTTTTCATCACCCTCAAGTACTAGATATTTGTTATAATTATACTTTTCCAAATCCATATTTTAAATAGTTTAAGTGGAGCTGTCTGTGGATCATTTAATAGTTGTGTTAACAGCTTAAATTACCTTAGATTTGGGAAATGGACTTTGGTCCTAGTGTTTATTTAAACTATCAGTCTCAAGCTCTGGTTACTAGATAAATTTACTAGATTAAAAAAAAAGGAAGAAAGCACAAATTCACATGAAGATACAACATGAGTTTTAACACATTTTGTGTCCAGAGTACTTTATACTTCATTTTTTATACTTTATACTTCATTTTTTAAATACTTTGTTAAATGAATAAGGAAAAAAATTGACTATATCAGCCTATGTTTGTTACTTCTACTCATGGGATCTTAGCGTTACCTCTCAACATTGTTTTTAGCAGTTTAAGAGATGACTATTTGGTTCTAACACAGAGACCTTTTGAAGGTAAATTGTACCGGTTGCAGAACTCATATGAAAGATTTTATTTTTCTATGATGAGTAATAATGGAGACAGAAGGGTTTTGATGAGCTGGATAAAGAAGATTTATAAAGCACAAAAGAACCATAGATATGATGGTTAGTCCCCAACTGTACCAAATTCTTCCACGTGATGGAGTCATCAAGAAGGAAAAGAGAAATCGTCCTCTTTGTGTCTAGACAGTGGTCAATGTGCATAAAAGAGGTAGGAAATAAAACACAGTTGTTTCTTCCTCTCTCAAACAGATCACTGAACCTTGGACATGTGGATGGTATCATAATTTCTCAACTTGAGACAACTAGAGAAGAGGTCCTTAACCTGTGGGTTGCAACCCTTTGGGACTCAAATGACCATTTCACAAGACCATCTGTATACCAGATATTTACATTGTGATTCATATCAGTAGGAAAGTTACAGTTATGAAGTAGCAACAAAAATAATTTTGTGGTTGGGGTCACTACAGCATAAGAACTGTGGTAAAGGGTTGCAGCATTAGGAAGGTTGAGAACCACTGGCCGAGAGGAAGCTGTTCATTCTATGCACACACACACACAATACACGACCCAGAACGTGAATCAGAGGGAAACCTCTGTCATGGCAGAAAGGCAGTATTAGTACCCAGTTACACCATGCTGGCTTTCCTACCTTTTCAAAGGGTAGCCATCTCCTCTTAAAAATTTTGTTTTTATTTATCTCAACATAATCTTTTGAGTAGCTCTCTTGAAATCTGTGATTCATTCTACTCAGAGCTATTTTTATAATAAAAATTCTCAAAATATTATTTGAACAAAAAGCATAAATTTTCAAAGAATTAAACTTTCATCGCTGTTAGTAGCACCAGGTAATTTAGGATAATAATAAAAAAGTAACATTCCAAGCATAGCAACAGGAATGTCAGAGAAATGTAAAACCAAGCAGAATTCTTCTTATTGTTGTTATTATTGTTGTTTTGCCTCCTAATGGAGTTCTGCAAATACTGGACACTAAAAGAGTTTTTCGTGGATTTCAAGACTGCTTCTTGTGGTCTTTAAGAGGTGAGATATATGGGAGAGGAGAGAAGTTCAACAT
Source organism: Cricetomys ansorgei (assembly GCA_026225945.1). NCBI lineage: Eukaryota > Metazoa > Chordata > Mammalia > Rodentia > Nesomyidae > Cricetomys > Cricetomys ansorgei. Next base: position 7,160,016 of record JAMJFZ010003960.1, read on the forward strand.
CTCATAAGTTATATATTTTAATAACTCCACAATGTTTCCTTGTACAATTATCCTAGGATCATAAAAAAAATTCCATGAAATGCACCTATGTCCCAGGAGCAAGAGGTACACTCAAAATGACTATATCTTCTGGTAAAACAGATGAATCTGAGAGTGCTCAGAAAAACCATTTATTATGCAGATACTTGGTGATTTTCCAGGTACCATGTTGAATAAGACAGGCATTCCTGGTGCTCACAGGAAGCATCCCAGTGCATGTGTTTGTACGTATGTGGATAGAAGTGGGAGGAGGTGTCTGTACATAGAAATAGCTGCAACAAGGGCTGTGTTTCAGAACTTTACATTAATGCTAGTATGGCACAAAAGAATAGAAGACCAGCTTGGGGAAGGGGAACTAAAATTTGAGAAAGCAAAGGATGCTGAAAAGTGGATAAGATGTGTCCATGAGAAAACAGATTTGACTGTTTACCCTTTTCATAACGGCCACTGGTGGTGGTGGTGGTGGTGGTGGTGATGTGTGTGTGTGTGTGTGTGTGTGTGTGTGTGTGTGTGTTTACGCACACACATGTTCATGTGTGGGGGTGGGTATTGTATTGTTGTACATAGGACAGAGGTCAACACAATGTCTTTCTCAATCTCTTTCTGTTTTACTTTGTTTCGACAAGGTCTCTCACTGAACATGGAGCTTGACAATTCCTCTAGGACGGCCAGCCCCTGGGCTTCAGGGACCTGCCTGACTCTGCCTCTACTCACTAAGATACCACCACACTCATCTTTTACATGGGGGCTCAGGGTCCCAACTCAGGTCCTCATTCCTGACCACAAGCACTTTAGCAGCTGAGTTACATCTCTAGTCCCCATAGCCTACACCTCAAAGGTTATGAAACACTACCTTATTGTGACTTTTGGATGATTGGTTAGAATAGCATCTCACACACCACACACATTTGTCCATTTTAATAATTTCTTTCTTGAAAATTCACTGCTCTATTCCTTACAAATTTTAGCTATGAATGTCTTGCAGGGTAGTTTGTAAATACTTCTGCCTCGGGGGCTGCCCCTATGTCCTGTGGATTGGAGCTTTCTCCACATAGAAGTTACTTCATTTGACTCAGTACAAGTTTCAATCTCTGCTGGTTTTTCGCAAAAGGGGCCATTATGCATTGTTGGCGGGACATTTACATTGAAAGAATGATTGTCAAGTCAGAATGGCAGTTCCTCAAAACATTAAAAACAGAACAAGCAGGTTGTGCAGGTACCTCAGGGCCGGGTAAACAGCCAGCTGCAACGAAGCCCCTGTGTTAAAGTGACACTGCCCTCTGGCATTCTCTGCAGCTCATCTTTCATAGAGCCGCAGGTGTGGAATCAAGCTAGGAATCCATCTGTGGGTGGATGGATAAAAATGCAGTAAATTTGCATAATGGAATATTAGTCAGTATTTAAAAAGAAAGAAATCCTGTAGTTCATGCTGAAGTAGATTAACATGAAGAAAATTAGATTAAATAAGACAGGCATGGAAGGCAAATATTATGTCATTAGTAGGTGGATGAAATAGCTGAACTCAGAGGAAAGAAGAAAGTTGATGCTTGGGCTTGGCTAGGAGGGAATGTCAAGACTTGGTCAAAAGACAGGAAATTATCCTTATCTAAGGAAAGTAAGTTCCCGTATCTATTTTGTTATGTGGTGATGGCATGTGTAGGCATGGAAAATATAATGTATAGCTTTTAAGTGTTCCTAAAGGTTTAGAACCTGAGGAAGTTCCCCTGTTGATGGCTTGCCAATGAAAAATGATAGATCTATGAAGACTGGAACATCTCAAAAGTTTTCAGAGGAGGTGTGGCAGAGTTTGAGAAGCTAATCCTTATGGCTGTGTCCCGAGATGGAGGGGGATGGTGGAAGTAAGGGAGCTGGAGAAGGGAGACTGGCAGAGGAGTTTCTCATCACAGAAGTTCTTAGATTCCTGGTAGAGGATGCATTCAACCTGGAGAGCAAGCACAGCTCAGTGGGTGTCTGAAGCCTGGGCTTGGAGGAGCCACTTTCACATTAAAGATTTTCTTCACCGACATATTAAGAGGATTTTTGAGCGAGAGTAAGTAAAGACAGTGAACACCTTTGAGTGGAAACTCCAAGGGCCTTTCAAGTTGACTTTTAATCAGCTTATATTCAATTATACTTTAAAACATGTGAAGTAAGTGGGAAGCTGCAGCTGGCTCACACAGACTACGTTGTTCCAATTATGTGAGAAGTGGGTATTCCTGATTCACCTAACTAGAGAGCATCTTGTCAGCCATAGCAAGGAGGAGGAGGTGCACCTTGCTGCTAGGCCCTTTCTTCCACTATTACCTCTTCACCCCTTGGAATGGGTCTAGAGAATCAGTTGACTCCTAAATGTTAGAATTGTCTACTGGTATTTCTATCCTAGGCCTTCAGAGATAAAAAAAATCCCACTTAGATTCCAAAGTTCTTCATGTTCTCCAATGGACAAATGGCAAACATACTTCTAGGTCAAACAACCAGGCAAAATTGACACAACTCCTGCTCAGAAAACATCCAGGGCAGCAATACCTGGTAACAGCAGGGAAATGACATCAGGGCCAGGAGAGAGCACCAAATTCTATGTCGTAACCAGGCCTTGTGCTACAGCTCCCCTACCAGTGAGTTACCAGGGAGTTACAGACTCAAAGATGTTTCCTGTAGATCCTGTTGTTGCCACTGTGTCATTCTACAAAATGAAATGCAGCTTGACGATACTGACAGAGCATCTCTTTTTATAATTTTTGGTTTGAATTTTTAATATATTTATACACTGAATCTTAGCACTTCATCCCCATTTTCCTGTCTCATCACACCACACCCACTGAAAACTTTCTTCACCCCAAAATTCCCTCCTCCAACTTTCGTGTCTTTTTTTGTGTGTGTGGCCCACCAAGTTTAAGTAGTTTCTCGCTGGAGTGGGAGGTTATTGACTGTGGTGAAGGCAATTTATCTATGGTCATACCACTGATGAAAATGACCCTTCATCCTCAACATCTCCTCATCAGTTGAGTTTCTAGAAGTCCCCCCACCTCCTCCCACACACTTTTAAGCAAAATCAGACAATGCTATAAATTTTGAGAAAGATGACAATATTTTCACTTGGATGATTCAGATTTTATTTTTAACTCTGTGTATATGGTGGTGGGAGGGGTATGTGTCATTGAATGCAGGTTTCTACTAAGACTAGACCATTGAATCTCAGGAGCTGCTGTTAAAGGCAGTGGTCAGTCACCATGTGAGTACTGGGATAGCAACTCAGGTCCTCTATAAAAGCAGTATGTGCTCTTAGCGGGAGCCATCTCTCCATCGTCTGATTTTTTTTTAATAACTTAAAAGAAAACCACTCCAGACATTATCATGTTGAAACCAAGAGTTTATCTTTGTGCTGCATTTATGATTAGTTACAATCAACTCAAACGTTTCACCTTGTATGTACCAAAATCAAAATCAAATCATTTATTAGGAAAACTGTTTATATTCTTTTACTGTTTTTACTCATGTTATGCAAAGGATTTGCCTTTGGAAAGTATAGATTTTGAAATAAATGCTTTTGCATTGCAAACTGTATATTCAAGGTAACAACCATTTGTGTGTGTGTGTGTGCTAGGGAAAGATGGTTGTGATACTCACTCTCTTCCAAAGACACCCATTGCAAGCCACATTGCCCAATTATTTTCCATAATTCAAAGAGAAGATTGTAATTTTAAAAATCTGTTGTCTGTAGATGTGGGGCTTTTCTGCAGTCTTTGTCAATGTTTTTTCTTTTTTTCACTGTGAATGTAAACCACAAGTTCGAGAAATCTACATTTTACAGTCTGAACAACCTGATTATTTGAGAGGCTTATATGTGTTAATTGTTTTAAATGCTAAATAGAACAGAGTTTAAAACACTGTACACTTGAAAGTAGATTAAGTAGTACAATGCAAAGAAATATTTCTTGACTTCCTATTTTTACCAATAACAGCATCAAATTCCTGAATATTCCATTTATCCCCATCAAATTCAAATTATAATCTAACATCTGCTTACTCTTTGTTGGGATTTTGAGGTTTTGAATTGGGTTTCACTATGCAATCCAAAGTAGTGTAGCATTCAGTATGAAGTACAGGAGGGCCTTAAATTCATGACAATTCTCCTGCCTCAACCTGAGCTGCCGCAACTTCTCACTTTTGTTTTTCACAAGTATTTTCATCCAATGCAGATATGCCCTCCCCTGTGCCCACCAGTGAGTATCACTCTTTGCTTTTACGTTTTCCTGAAGTGAGCACTTTCAGCTTTCCAAGATTCAATGCAGTTCCTCTGCCTCAACCTCCCCAGATAGAATATCTTTGCTTTCTCTTCATCATTACAGTTCCCTCCAGACCTGAAAGCATGGTTCTCTGTGAGATCCCACACCAACGCATATGTACCCATCATAGTGCAGAGTATGTACAGTATTTCTATATTTTTGATATTTTAATTTACATCAAGTCCATTATTTTTTAAAAAAAAGTCTTTCCCTAACTGTTAATGTACAAATTGGCAATTCTCACATATTTAAAATTATGACTCCATCCTGGAGAGATGACTCAGTGGTATGAGCTCATACTGTAATTCCTACCACACATACAGGATGTCTCATAACCACCTGTAACTCCAGCTCCAGGGAATCAGGTGCCCTCTTCTGGCCTCTGATGGCAGCTACACTCATGCATACATAGACATACACATAAATAAATAATAGGATAAACCATTAAAAATGTAATTCCACTCTAAAGTATAAGTTGTCTAGAAATAATGCATCCACAGAACACACAAACATGTGTCAGGAAGTGCAGGTGACATAAGAGGAAATTAGCATAGAATCCTCTTGTGGTAGCAATAAACAGAGCAGAACAAGGCAGGCTGTAGTAGAGATACTGCAGAGCGAGGGACTAATAACCCACAGCAGAAATCAATTGGGAGCATATCATAAAAGAGTTTGTGGACATGAACATGTTTGTGATACTCCCTGAGAAAGCTCACCAAAGGTCAGCATATCGAGGTCATAATCTGGGTGTTGGTGATCCTGGATTCATGATCACGTAGGAAAGGAAGTTCCTCCAGAGATTCTGGCTCTTTCTCTACAGGTTAAATTTACATCATACAGAGCCAAGGCACTAAAGGAATCAACACAAAAGTAACTGTGCATAAAAGACAAAGACTTGGAAGAATCCACAGACCCACAGATTGAAAGAAGGTTAATTTTATTTCTGCTAAGTTAGTAAGACCATAATCATATATAACTTCCACACAAGAGATAAAATTAACACACAGGAAATAAATAGTAAAAAATGAATTTAAAATACACGTGATACTGGCCAGTGTGTACATGAGCAGATGCTCTGTGCCCAAAGCTCATCTGCATTTGTTTGAAAATTACCATTTCTCTGTTACCAGTAGTAGGTATAAATACTTTGTCCTGGTCACGGATACATATTCCAAGTCTCACACAAAATTTGTCTATGTAGTTTCCATAACCCCACCTAAGTTAAACTCTCTGGAACCTCGTGGCCCATTTCAAATAAGTTCCACACTTAATTGCTTAGTATGAAAAATGTACCTTGATGTCACAGCAAAGAGGTTCTGTAGCTGCTCTTCAAAAAAAGCTATATGATAAAAATAGTCTTTTATGGAGAAAGATTTGGCAGCATCTGTATTCAGAGCAAAGAGGAGCCAAGATAGAACAGAAAGAGGTGAAATAGAATCTGAATGCCAGGCAGAACTTGGGGTATGGAGAAATGGGCTGGAATATTGATTGTGGGAAGAGAAAATGCACTGAGGAAGGGAAATTGATGAGAATTGTTAGCTGTTTTATTTCTGAAGTTAAAAACAAACAAACAGATGAAGAGTCAGAATAAGGTCAAAACTCTGGGGACCTAAAAGCTGTGTCTTATTTCTTCCATTTTGTTGACATGACTTTCTCCTTTGCATGTCTCTGAATCCATTTTGTGTGTGAAGCGCCACATGGGACACTGCTGCATTTGTTTCTCCCTGGTTTGACAAAGTGCTCTCTCTTGATCACTATAACTTTATTTTTATTGTATATACACAAGGGGTTTTCCTTGGATGTATGTGTGTACCACATGTGTGTCATGCCAATAAATGTCAGAAGAGGGTGCTGCATCCCCCAGAACCAGAATTACAATGGTTGAGAACTGCTTTGTGGTTTCTGGGAGCTGCTCCTGGGTCCTCTGCAAGAACAACCAGTGCTCTTAGCTGCTAAACCATCTCCCCAGTTCCCTCTGTAACTTCAGAGTAGATATTTTACCCAGGTTCTGTTCATTTTGTGATTCTTCCTTATCTTGAATACTGTTGACATATTTACTCTCAAAATGGTTGTAAATCTTATTACCAGTCTCCAGTCCAAACTCTTGCTGTTATTTTCGCAATGGCACTTAACCTATATATGTACTGGGAGACTTAAGAAATGGTTTGACTAGAAATATGGTCTCACTTGGTAGCTCAGGCTGGACTCAAGTTTACAATGTTCTTGCCTCAGCCTCCTGAGTACTTGTAGCACACATATGTGCCACCCTGCACAGCTAAATGACTGATGAATTTCTAAAACTGAATGCCCAGACTTAAAGCTGTTGGTGATATGTCTTTGCTCATACTAAAACTCTTTGCAACATCTATTTTTATATTTTTATTTGTTATAATTCTTCAATGTTTTTTCACTAGTAATATTTTGAATCTCACAAGTTTTAAATAGTATTCTTGTAAATATATTATGAAATATACACCTAGTAATTTTAGATTCCATAGCCACTTGAAATGGTGACTTTACAATGTAATTTTAAGATGTGTTTATCTGTCCAATAGCAGCTTGAGTGTTGGGTGGGGGATAACCAACTGTATTTTTAAAGGATTCAAGACTCACTCCACAGGGGCGGGGGCACCAGTGCCTGGTACTGTAACTCAGGTAACAATACAGGTCTGGGCCCATGTGCATTTCTGATTATTACCTAAACTAACACAGCAAATTTCCTTCTAAATAGTATTCTGATAGCATAGCAAAAGCATCTCCCAGCTGAAATCAGGGATGCCTCCCTACCATGAACAGCGGTGTATACCGAATCAAGGTTGCCCAAGATACAGAGAAAAAATGACAGCTGGTTGTCTGGCCCTAAACAAGTTACTTATACCAACTCTCTTGGGGCTCAGAGAACATAGTCAAAGAGAGGGCTAGAACTGTTTAAGAGCTTGAAGATAGGATAAAGCGCTACAAAATACCACTCTCTAGAATCAATATGTCCACTGCAATTTTCAACTCACATCAAGTGTAATGTGACCTGAAATGGGGTCACAGAGGACCAGCCTTGCCAACAATCAAGCAAGGAAGGAGAAGGGCTCACAGGGCCCCAACTTTCACATCTGAACAACCAGCTAACGACAGGTTCTGGAAGAGGAGGAATCAATAACTTGAGTTCTGTACCCTCTACCAAGGGTCCGTTGGACTCCAGTGGATACCATCAAATGTGCGTGATACAGATGGCCATGGTTAAACTCAGTGGGTCACAAAACAAAATGAGTGGATGTGAGAGAGAGACACTGTGTGAAGAAGGCTGGGTGAAGCAAGGTTAGATAGTAAGGTATAATATATATGGAAAATTTTAAAAAAATAAAATTTATCACTAAGGAAGTGATCACAAATACGTGATCCTTTCAAGGTTGGTAATTTCACATTTTAATAATTGGTGTGGATAAACTTTAGACTCTTCCTACTCATCTTATAATGACCATAGTTTTGTTTACTCTTTCATAACTTTCAAACTTTCTATGTGTTTTCATATCTCCCAGCGGCCCTGAAATGAAACCTCACCATTTTTTTTGAAAAGGAAATGGTAGGTATCATTTTCATTCTGACTTTTAAATAGAACCATGTGTTTCCATTAAGAATAATGCTTCCTGTAGATTTTGGGTAGATGTAATTTTAGGTACCCTTTATATAGCAAGGCTGATATAATTTATCACTTTGGGGAAGCTTCCTTCTGTTCCTAGTTTGCAAATGTCTCGATTCTAAACAAGTGTAAAATTGTTATCACACACTTTCCTGCTCCTCCTGGATCCGTCAGATGACTTTTCTCTTTTACTTTATTCAGTAAATGTGACAAATATAAAAGTCTTCTAATGATAAACTTCCTTTATATTCTTGGTAAAATCCACATGTTGTAAAAGTACCTGGTGTGGCATTACATTCAATTCCAAAAAAAAAGGGTGGTATTTCTGCTTTTGTTTTTCAACTGTATTTATGATTGAGGGTGACCTGGATGGCCCCCTTTTTCCATACTAACTACATCTCTTTTGATGCCAAAGTTCTCATGACCGTATGCCTGATACTCCTTCTTTGCCACTTTTAAAACCATTTGTACTAATAATACTCTTGTGGGGTTTCCTCCCATGGTGTTTTTCTGAGAAACTGCCTGAGTTCTCTGCAGCCCTGTAGCACAGCATCCATTCTCTCCTCATCCTTATTCAGTGTCTCTCGACCAGGGACTATTTTGCCTCATGGGACTCATAAAGAAGATGTGAGACATTTTGTTTGCCAAGCGTTTTAGCTTTTGCCCTGTGGTACCACTGGGTATCCTAAATATCCAGCCAATTCTCCAGCAGATACCAACCAAGAAGAGCCATGCCAAAGAGTCAACAGAGCCATTAAAGAGTCTCTTTGGTAAGTTAGAATTTCCTAGAAATTCTCACATTATCATGATATTTTCTAACTTTATATTTTAATCAACACTGAGTAAACCTGCAAACGTGAAGTATTTAGCTATCCCTATAACAACAGGATTCTGAATAGTGAAACATAGATCCAATTCATGACAATTATTCTTAGACTGAAAGCAAAATGCTTCATCTCCAGGAGATGAAGTTTAACAGTTCAACACTCCAACTGCATGACCTTTCATATACTTAGGTTTCTAGAGTGCAGTTTGCTATAAGGTATAAACAAGTTATGGGAACTCTGGGATTAAGAGCACTTATTGCTCTTTCAGAGGACCCAAGTTAGTTCCCAGCATCCAGGGAGGGCAACTCATAACCATTTGTACTTCCAGCTTCAGGGAATCTGCTGCCCTCTCCTGGATTCATGTGCATATAACCACACACAGGCACACAGACATAAATATATAAAACTGGGAGCTCTGTCAAGTAAACCATTTCCGTCTTTTATAGTTGGTCTGAGTAAAGAAGGGATGGTTCTTCTGCAGAACACTTACAATTGTCTACAAAAAGCATAGTTTCTTTTAAAATATAAGCAGAAAGATGGTGAATTCAAAGGATGATATCATTTTAAAATAGAATTGACGACCCTGACATTTTAGAGATCATGATTGAATCATATAAAGGTAATGCTTAAATAAAGAATAAGATGTTCATTAGTCTCAGTCTACAAAGGGCACCAATTTTATTACAAAACAATGGGAGTCTTGTTAGTAAAGTCTTGTTAACCATAAAACACATTACATAAATTAAGAACAAAAAGAAGGCATTCTGTGTCAACATTTTACATTTGTTGATAATGTGAGAGAACACAGAAATTGTTTTTGCAACACTGACAGTGGAAACAGCTGGCCTTCCAGTGCCATGCTCTTTCAAAGAGCAGAGCGCCATTTGTGTTGAGGACTGTGACAGCTACTTCTAATAATGAGAAACAAGTAAGAATCACCTGGGAAAAGTGGGAGGAGATTCTCCATGTGGGGTTGTCTAGATCAGATTGGTGTGGGGGGATTGTTTAGATTACCGTGTTAATTGACATAGAAAGACCCAGCCCACTTTGGACGGCACCATTCCCTAGGTAGGGATTCTGTAGAGTCTATGAATAGAGAATGAGCTGAATACAAATAAGCACGCATTCGTTCTTTTGTCTCTGCCCTTGACTGTGGGTGTGATGTGAATGGCTGTCTGCATCAAGCTCCTGTTGGTGAGACTTCTTGGCAGTGATGGTCTGTAATTCGAAGATGTGAACTAAAGTATACCTTTTCTCTCCTAAGTTGCTCATCTCAGAGACATTTTATCACAGCAACAGAAATGAAAGCAAAGCCAGGCCCATGCTCATGTCACTCAGCATCCTCAGGACCCTTTCAGTCGCACCTGCTCCACCCACCCAGCCTGCAGATGAGCACCAGATTTGAAAGCAAAGGTTAAAATCTTAAGTACCACTCATGGAAGAAATTCAAGTGGTTGTTGAACTTGAAGCTTCCTAACAGAAGGAAAACATTGACAAGGAATGGGACAAAAAAGAGTTTAAAACTAAAAAAAAGACTGGCTCCAACATTTACGGAAGGGGATAATATAGCAGAGCAATGACTTTCAAAGGCACATGTCCCTTCCTTCCAAGATACTAGTGAACCATAAAACCAGAATGCATATGGACAAAAGTGTTCTTTTCTGACATTAAATTTCTCCAGGGCCTCCTAATTTTATACCATGCTTTGTTCAAGGTCCTGTGTTCCCTGAGAGCTCCCACATCCCATACTGGTCCAACTTCACCTGTGGATCTCTTCATTCTCTCTCTTCCATGGGAGATAGCTAAGCCCAGGCCAGTGATACAGCTCGGGGAAGAAGAGGGTACAAGTGGGTCTGGCCACGTCTTTGGTCAGAGTGCTGAGAGCCGCAAAACAGACTTCCCGGGAGAGTTTTGTCAGTAGAACATCTCCATTTATTGAAGCAAGGGTGGTTACATTCATAGAATAAAGGCAGGGGAGGGCCTTGGGTACCCAGAGGCAGAGGCCACTGGTTAAGACAGGGATACTGGAGCTCTGTTGCGTGTGGAGCTCTTTGTCTAAGGGTCAAAGTCCTGCAAGGGCACCTTCTGCATAAGGTGTGGTCCCACAGGGAAAAGAAGAAGATATCTTATCAGAAAAGGGGCTCAGTACTAGGCTTCCAGCTACATCATTCACATAAGTGCCAACCAAGCCACATTCCTTTGCTAATGACCTGCTGTGAAGCAGGCAGTATTTAGAATTTAGTTGGGTTATGCCAGGGCTAAGAAAAGTAGAGAACAAACCAAACTCCTGTCATTCTCAGGGTGAGAATTCCAGGGATCAAGGCATGCCTAGACCAACACTTAGCTAGAGGACAGTCCCATAACCTCTTCTGGTTCGTGACCAGAGGATCACCATTCAGCACTGTCTGTGATCCCAGACCATTGAGCCACCATCATTCAGTCTGGCTTATTTCCGTTCTTAATTGCTAATTCTTCTAGCCATCCTAGTGCTACGGTGTGAGCTCCTCACTATGTCTGAGAAAATAAAACCAAGCCTGCTGAGAAATGGACTCAGAGCCTCTTGAATGATGTGTGGAGCCACATATAAAGTGTTTTACCTGATTTTATTATTGATAGGTAATACCTAACTCTTAACTATGGTGTTTTTAGAACATGCTCCCCATGTTATTCATAAGTTATTTATAGTCTTTTCTTGAAGGTATTTCCAAGATGTATTCTTCTCAACCTGCAGTCTTGTTATCAACAGAGTTCATTAACTGTTTGAAACGCTCTGAATTTACTGAGTTTAAAATGCTCATGTCCATTGGCGTTATAGATTTAGAAAAAGAGGCATGTTTTTCCTGATCCCTGATATGCCAACTTCTGAGCAGTATCTACCTTAGATGGTTTGAATTATACATGACAAATAGAAAACATGTACAAACAAAATGTATTCTGCAGAATGTTCTTAGAAAAATGAATAGATTTGAATACTATTAATTTCATTAGATATTTTACATAAAGACCTAATGAAATCAATACTACTAAAACGGATTTCATTATACTTTAAATTAGTGAATACTGCTTGTTCTTTGGATGATGTAATTTCTGTAAGAGAAAAGTAACTGACTATGGGTGGCCACAGATGGGACAACAGGAATTTAATGTCTAAGAATGTTAATGAGCTAAACGTTCTTTTAAATGGAAGAAAACCTTCCAGTTAAACAGGGTAATTAAAACAATGTATGTGTGGATTCAAGAAGACGCACATTTTTTCATTTAAAAACTACAAAAAGGGAAGATGACATTAGTGAGTCATTTGTTTTGGACTCCGACAGCCTATGTCTAAAATGAAATGCAAGATTTTAATGGCATCGGGGAACACTTTTTTCCCCTCAATTATTGGAATTCAATTTTGCTTTACTTTTTCTTTCAGTAATAATGTAAAACTTTAATTGTAAAAGGGTCAGTTACATAGATTTGTGTTTCATTTACACTTGGACATTGCTATAACAGTACTGTCAAGTAGAGATTCAAATGTGAATTTTAAAATCTATCTGAGGCAAGACCAGTAAAATCATTTCGATGCATATTCACCGTGAAAATGGCAAGTCTTGAGAATTTCATTTTTTTTTTTTCTGAACTGTCTGATAGGGCAGTGCAGGGGTGGGGTGCTGGACTATCAGATAAGGCACCGCAACAAAGGGATTCAAAGCAAAAATTAGCTTGAATGCCTATGAAAACACAAAACTTTACAAAGTATTCACTGTTTTCTGAAATTTTTATATTTTATTAACAGTGGATATTTATTAAAAGTAGAAAGGGAACTGGGCAGAGTCAGAAGGAACAGGAGGAGGAGAGGGTGATGGGTGAGCGTGATGGAGTGTACATATGGATGGGAACACCATTAGAAACCCATTGTGTATGATCTCCACGAAAAGAAAGTAAATAATAAATAAAATTAAACACTGAGTACTTGCAAGTTGACCGTTCTGTGTGTGCTATGACGGAACAGACACTTTAGGAATGAGATGCATAGAGAAACTGAGTCATTGCAACACATTATGAAGCAATACAGCTGCTAGTAAACAGCACGTGTCATAGCCATGTCTGCCTGGGCACAAGAGAGGAGTGACCAGTAATACGGGAACAGATATCAAGGCTGAAAAACTGTTACTTCTTAAAAGAAATGTTCATCCTACAGTCTACAAAAGTAGTAAGCCCTTTAAACCTTCCAAGAAGAACAAATAAATGAATGTATATTTTGGGGAAAAACTGAAAGGGCTCAAAATGAATCCATAGGCTCTGTCTCCCAAAACAGAAAAAGTCCTGAAGACCCCAGACATGTTTGATAATGAGATTTGTGGAAGCCTCCTCGCCCCATAATGAATATGTATTTTCAAATGACTGAAGTAATATTCAGTCACTGTGAAAACACACTCTGTTTGAAATTATCTGTTAACATATATCAACTAATCAGAGAAGCACCTTTTAGGTCGGACCTGTGTCATTAGTACTAGTGACAAATCAATACATACTGATGCCATGGTTTTAATGACTCCATTACCAGGAGGACTACCTGGTAACCATGGTATGATACTTGCTGTTGCTAAGCAACCTAAAGATTATCCTTATAAACCTTTTTTCCCAACTTATCAGTGACACATAATTGCTACCTACCCCCCAAAATTAAACAACTGGTAATGCCAAGAGAAAAGCACAGAAGCTGTCAGAATTAAGCATTAAACTTGTTTTCAACTGAAACACAAATATCCTATTTTTATGTGATGTTTATGTTTATGTTTATGTTATGTTTATGTTTACGTTTGCCAGGAATATATAGGGACTTTTACCTGTCTGAGAATCTGGCTGGTGCCTTCAGTGACTTTCTGAAAGTGTAGGTTATGAGTAACCTGTATCAGGAGTAATTCTCTGAAATCTTGGTCAAAATGAAGACTTCCAGTACACAGCCCTAGCTGTGAGTCAGTCTCCCCTGGCTTTACTTTGGGTTTTCAGTATTTGAAAAGCTCCCCTGCTGTGCTGAATGTCCACTGAAGTTAAGAAACAGAATACAAACAACTGACATTTTTAGCCCGACATCTGTCAGTTGGAAATGTGTGGGTGCCAGTTCTCCAATTTTGTGAGTGTACTTGTCCCATGTATTTCTCCACAGGTCTGTTCAAACTAACAACAGCTGGAGTCTTCTTGGTACATGACATAAAAAATAACAAGCCATAAACATGAGCTTTCCAAATTCAAAGAGTCATGTCTCGAGGAATCATTTTTACCAACAATTGCCAATTACAATACACTGTGATAAGTCTCAGTGAAGAGACTAACAGATTTTAAATAGCAAAGTCTTGTTTTTATAAAAGGCGATATTCCCATTTGCAGCTTGAAGTTACAGTTCCCCACATTTTTTTTTTTAAATCTGGATGGAAGCTGTTGCCCTGCATGCTTCACAAAGTTAGGGTAGCTGATGTCAATTGTTGAATTGCAGGGTGACTCAAGTCAACCACCTGGAGTAAGGAAATAGATTATAAACCAAACCATAATTACAGATTGATTGGCTTTCTTATGATAAAACTGTGTTTTACATGATACATATATTTAACTGTACATGGACTGTACATTTTACATGTGCTAAGAAGGATGCAGCCAGAGATGTGTCCTATCACTCACTGCAATTGTGTGAGCTAATGCCTTGTAGACATCCCATCCAAGCTGCAGTGGATGCTGCAAGCACGGACAGGAAGAACAGCAGCATTCATAGAGTTCACCGTTTCACAGAATCTCTACACTGTCCTTAAAGAGGAAGGAAGTTCTCAGTATTTGTTTGTTTCCTTCTTGTGGTGTTAATCAGACGAGACACACTAGCTCACCGCTTGAGGAATTTAGAGTCTTTATATCAAATTACCTGATTAAAATCCTCAGGGAAACGTGGACTGTCTATGTCTTTAGAAATGGTGACTGCTCTGAATTTTTCACTGTTCTCTGAGGGAAGAGAACTCAGATCAGGTCTCCTTGCCTCCACGGATACCATTGACAGGACCAGAGAAATCAGAAATAAAAGGACTTCTCCTGGCACTCTGTATGAGGAAACGCCATGGTCCACCCAGCTGGTTCTGACCTACTCATGAGAGCTGATGCTTTCAGTAATTTCACCAGCTGTCAGTAAAATACAGTACTTAAAAAATAAAAATGTTAAAAGCTATCATTACATTTTTTTTGTTTTTAAAAACTAAAGTCTTCAATCATCAAAACAGTACTTCTTAAGTATCTTGTGACCCTTTGCTCTTATTTGTTAAAAGCTAAAGAGTCTGGTAAACATAGGATATGGGCTGACCTTGTTTGCCTTAATTTCAAACTCTATGTGAATTGGTGGTATGTTAGTATTGGGTACAGCAACTCTAGGGATTTCACACCAGAGGGAATGTCACGGTTAAGTCAGGGCTGTTTGTCCAACAGGTGTTTGGTCGGTGTTCCATTACTAACATGAATCTGAATCCTACTCCTTTGGGAGGTGAAATGCTCACATTCTCTAGGCTGAGCTAGTGATCTGCAGCCCCCAGAGGGTTTACTGCTAAGATGTTCCAGTTGACCATGGACAATCCCTAGAATTTGTCCTGGGAAACCAATCAAGGGTCAGTTTCTGGAAACCATGAAGGGGCTGTCTAATTATCAGCCACTTCTCCACAGTGAGAAACAGACTTCCTCAAGGAGACTTTATTAATGTATCCCATACTTTTAGAGTCCTAATCAATCTTCAACAAACTCACCTTTTCAATTTAAAGACCTCTTCCACATTTTCATAATCAACCAAAACACAGAGATAAATATAATTAACTTCAGACAAATCGTTTATGCAGGATGTGTGAGACCAAATAGGTAAACTGTTAAGGGTTACAGAGAGCCAGAAGGACACTGCATAAGGAAATGGAGACTGGGGCATGGAATGTGCATTCAACTACCCATGGCATCAAGGTCTCATACGCCAACAAAGCATTTATAAACACTTTTTAAGGTAGTCCAGGGACAGGTGGCTTGACGGGGTGACAATTTCACTGTGTGGTACAGATACATACCCTCTGTCCAGCCTCTGTCCAACTTCTGCTTTGTATGGCCATGCATTTTGAGAAATCTCCAAACAGTCAAGACATTCCCTAGGGTAAACATGGACTCCCATTCTTGTTTTTCCAAACTGTTCACAGCTTTATTAAAGAGTTAGATGTAAATCTGTAAACACCCTAATTGAGTTCTCCGTTCTGGTCTTAGCCAATGCTGGATTTTAGTTCCAAGTAGACATTTGAGGAAATACAGAAACAAAACGATACCCTCATTGTGAGGGAGGAAATATACCAAGTTGGGACACCAGCTAAATGAACCAGAAATGCAGCTGTAAAATACATATTAAACTACCAAGAATAACCAAAAATGTAGAATCTGATAAATAAATGAAATACATTTTCTGACAACAGAGAAGCATTAATCTGTACACCTGTAGCTTCAGCAAGGTGGAAGCCTATCAGGAGTCACATGTTCCTGTGCTGGTCCTCAACATACATGTCACTGTGTAGCATTCAGTCATCCAAGGACCAGACTCTCACCCCCCAAAAAAGATGCTAATGATTCTTAGTAAAAAAACATATAAGAATCAGGGTATACAAAGGAAAACTAATGGGAATTCATTAAAATTTTATTTTTAATAAGCAATTAAATACAAATCCCTAGTCACCAAGATCAGAAACTTCTTCCAACAGATCCTTTCTGCTCTTTGGTTGGACTTCAGTAATTTTAGAGAAGTGAAACACATTAAAATGGAGATGACTGTTTCTGTCAACTCTTGTTAAGTGTCTTACATGAGAAAATGATTGTGATTTCAGTATCTTTTTTTTACAAGATTAAAAATAACTAAGGAAAAGGTGCTCATGTGAAAGAAAATGTCAGGGAGAATCAGAATTACACTTACTGTTCTAGAGTGAAACATGGCAAAGCAAAGGCAAATAATTACTACCAGGTGGCTACTCTTTATCTTGCCGGCTCTCCCTCTGCCCTACTAGGGTTCCTCATGCTTGTCTTAAAACTCAAAAGTAGTCTAAACAGGACAAGCATATGCTAAGTAACCAATAGTACCATTGGAAATACTTGTTCTGTGCCACAACCATGCCAGCCCTCACAACATGCGGTGCAAATTGATGAAACCACTGCCTATACTAAGGAGCATTTGAATCAGTTACTTGAGTACGCCTTCTGCTCCTCTCTCCTCAGTAATATGTTATTTTTTCCATAATTGTGTGATGTCAACAGATGGTACCAGTCACGAAGTAAAGAGGGGAAGATCTTCAGCACTCATTTGATATTACAGAGCAGAGAGTACTTGATATATCATGATCAGTAACCTGCCTCTCTTCTCGGGAGCTCTGGAGAAGGGGGTTTAAGTGTATTTATTGCTCTATGTTGCAAGCATACTTTTATCTATTAGTTGTAGGTCATGCAGTTCTCATTTCATAGACTCTTCACAAATATTCAACATGTTGGATGCAACATTAAAAGCACAGTTCACCTAAAGTCCTCTTGTTTGATACGCTATTGTTTTATTTTTTCAGACATATCTCTAGTTGTGAAAATCAGTGAAAGGTGGATGTTATTGTTTCATATGTACATTCATTTAACCACCATAAATGGGCGATCTGACCAATAACATGTGGTACTCATAAACCTTTCCTGAATGCCTAGGGAGGCTAAAGGTATGCAGAGTAAAATGTGCAGGCATTGAAGATATCACAGCTTATGGATTCAGGGCCTGCAAAGTTCAGCTAGAAATATTCCCACAGTTAATTTATAAACCCTTGAAATGAATAGAAATTCTGACAGCTTTTTAAGAGAGGCAGAGCTCTGAGCTCTGCTGCAGTACTAATAATCTATTCAAGCATAGGATCTATGTGAATCAGTCTTTCGGGTTTGGTGAGTTACCATGGAGTTTCTTAAGAATAATAGACCTAATTAGATTTAGTGACTCAATAAATAAATGAAGCTTTTTTTTTTATAAGCCATCACCAATTCCTCCTGTTCTAAAGCGCAAAGAGAAAAAGCAAAGCTTTGATGCAGAAAAACACATCCCATGCTCCTGACAAATACCCCAAAATGCATGCCCTTTAAATCAAAGAAAGTAGATTTATTGACTTCTCATGCATTCAACAAAGAGAAAAGAACTTTTATGGGGGGGGGAGGAACTATGCAACGTGCTCCCTTCTTTGGGTCTTGTGAAAATTATCAAATTAAAAATCAGAAACCTGTGAACTCTTAAATCTTTATTGAATGCTCCAGTTAAGGCCCCCCTTGCAGTGGCACGGCAGATATCACATTAATTGGAGGGTGGCATCACCTACAGCAGGAGCTTGGGTTTACTTTAATGCTATATGACAATGTGGAAAGAAATTACAAATTCCTTTGGTTTCTGTGACAGTGCTTCCAAGTAAGTTCTGTTCAACATTATTGCTATGAAACATGGTTGTCATGTATTTTTAAATGGAACTCAGACACTGTGGATTTTGGAAATGCTGAGTGAACACATTCTGAGTGTATTGGTAGCAGCCCTTCTTGGGACCCTGTTCTGCAGCTAGTGGAGAATGCCATGTCCTCGGGATACCCTGTTTGTTTTATCAACAAGTATATGCAGGGCCTGACCAGTTTCCAGGGGGTTTTGTGCTTGCTCAGGGCAAGGTAGTCTTGTTCTGGCTTCTGTGAGCCTCTCTCTGGCTTCCTGAGGTTCCCAGGCTCCTCCTTGTAGGCATTTATCTACTCCTTGACCATCTACTTTAAACCACTTGACCATCTTATCTTTGGGTTTAATTTCACCCTAACAAAAGCAACTTAAGGGGAAAGGGTTTATTTGGCTGACAGTTCCAAGTTACAATCCATCAGAGCAGGGAAGTCAAGGAGGCTAGAGGTTGAAAGACCATTACAACCACAGAAAGATTAGACAGCCATGAATTCATGTGTGCACACTTGTGCCCAGCCTGCTTTCTCTACTCTTATACAAAACAGGATTAATGAATAACGCAGCCCACAGTGGAAAGGTCTTCACACTAATCAACACAGCCTTCACAGACATGACAAAGAGTAAACCTCACCTAGACAATCACCTAGTCCGTCATTGACTCATCCTTCCCAGATGATTCTAGAATGGTTGAGGCGACAATTAAAAGTAATTATTACTTCTACCTTGGCTCAAATCCTCCAAAGAGCTGCCCGACCACATACATTTCCCTGGATACAAGATGGTTATTGTTTTTTGTTATTGACAGAGTGTTCTAAATGTCCACACTCTAAAAATATTCAAAAGTCAATTTCTTAGTGAGATGATCTCCATTCTTAGAACTGGAGATATTTTTCTCGCCATCAATCTCCCTTATTTTCCTTTTTAAGATGATACTAACTGTCCACCTAAATGCCCATGTCACCGGTACAGCTCTGCCTTCCATATATTAATGTCACAACTCAAAGGTGAAGAACTTACAATTAGACAAACTATGCCCAGCCCCAGATGATCATGTAAAAATATTATCCAAATAATGATGATTTAGAAAGGGCATATTATATTCATTATCTTATATGTACTAGACCTTCGATATAATCTTTTATCAATTTTCCGCAGATCACCTTCTTAGTCAACTTCGCTCTAGTAGACACAAAGGATGACAGGTAAGTAAAACACACATGAAATAGAACAAAAGGACAGGAAAACTTAAAGGTAGCTCTATCTGATTTTGAAATAGCCCATGTTTATAGACGCATATGCTTCTGGCCTGGCAGCTGTATTTTGAAGGGTATGAAGGCTACACTATAGAAATGTAAACTTGAGAAGGCTGCTGGGATGACTAATTGTTCTTTCTAGCTTTGCACTTCTTTAGTGTCTTTCATATAACAATGCTTCCTTGTGGTCCTGCTGAACTAACTATAACCTCTTCAATCAGAAATGCACAGACACTCACCCTCCTGTTATTTTTTATTATTTATTTCTATAGCTCAAGTGGTTTCAAATAATAGTGACCAGAAGCAGTAAATGTTTCTACTGAAACTATTTTGTGTGGTGACCTATATCTAAAGTATCTCTTTGCTCAAAATTCTGACTCTCTATATAAACTCTTTTTGGTTTCTTCAGGAAACACCATCATCTGACTGATCTCCAAACTCTACACCTCCAAATGGTAAACCATCTATTGAATTAGTCACTAAGTATGAGAAGTTACACTGTATGGAAACTACATCAGAGAATTTTACAGAGGCATGGCATGTCTACTCTTAATTTCTCTCATATAGCTTGCTCTCTGAGCTTACTGGCATTTATGGAGTGACCTGAACCGACCCTGGGGGCTTTATAGCTCATGCTCTACCAAATCCTGGCACTCAGGTGTGGCCACTATGGGCATCAGTGATCAGAAACATCTCTTCACTCTAGTATTGACTTCTTTAATTTTTCATTTTCTCTAGGGCATTGACATCATGTATCCTCCTTTCCAAAGCCTTGAAGACCATTTTCTACAGTTGGTAAGAGTGGATAATAAACACAGAACAAAATGAGTGAATCAATAGCAACTACTACACAGGATAGGAACACTCTGACTGGAACACAAGCAGGTCATCCTTCGCAAGGGTATCGTATAACTACCTCTGAGATTCCTTCATCTTAGAAATCTGGAAAAGCCAACCCCGGTCCCTAACTAAAACTGTAATTCAATGAAACAAAAACCAACTCCTAGACAAAGCTGTGTTTTTTTGCTCACACACTCAGGACTCAGAACTGGCATAGCATGATTTGATTACACCAATACATGTGTAATGATTTTGAAACGGAATTAGTAGCCAGGAAGTTTGTGTACATTAACCCTTGAAGCCTTCCTCTTGGCCCTTCCTCATGCTTTGTCACTCATCTATTGACCTTTCTCACCTTGGGTCATTTCCACTGCAGTCTACCATAGTGGGCATCCAGTTACTCAAAATACAGAACAAGGTACCAGTTGAAAAGCCTCTAAATATCTCTTAGAAGCAAGTAAATTAAAAAGCCTGAATATATGCAAATGGTTTTATTAAAGAACCAGAATAGTCATGAGCTAAATATCTTAGGGAAAATTATAAAGGAGTTCTGAAATAAATACGTGGAATATTTAAAGTCAAATGAATCTTTCACTGGTAATAGTTATCTGACATTTATTGAATCCTTGCTATGTATTGGACAGAGTCACAAATGATTTCGATTCAGGCCTCAGCAAGTGCTACTTTAAAGCAATTCTGCACAGAGCTGGGCTCTCTAGACATTTTCATCTTCTATCCTGACAGTATGTCCTGTCACTCACGCAGACAGATGATTGGTTGGGCAGAAGCCAGGCCTTGGAGACTTGGAGATTGTCTGAGCTGTGGCATGAGAAAAACGCCTGAATATCTGCCCTAGCAGATGCTAGGAACAGGGAAATAACACACATCAGCACTTGAGTGCCAGGGTGGTGGTTAACTTCTTCCCACATGAATGAAATATTCAGATTTATTCCTAAGGTTTACTGAATTTTACTTCTCAAAATGTGTTGTCTAAATTCACTCTTCAAAACCCCACACCTAAATTCAACTCTACTGTGGTCACGTTAGGAGGTAGGACCTCCAGAGAGTGATTAGCACATGAGGGTTCTACTTCTCAGTCCAATTTAGTCTACTAACCAAAGAAATGGGTTGACCACCCCAGAAGCAGTCTGGATAGAAGGATAAAATCCAGTCCCCTTTCTGTTTCTATTTATAGTTAACCCTAATTCACTGCCCTTCTCGCCTAACTAGAAGCTAGCACTGAGTTTGAAACTTCCCAGCATCTGGGACCATGATCCATGCAATATTATCTTGGTTATGTCACTGAGCCTCTGGCATTCTGTTCCATGTTAAATACAAAGAATGTCTGTGTTTACAACAGAGGGAAGGGAAGTTTAGCATGGGTCACACATGAAAGTTGAGAGTGGTTCTCAACAATCCCAATGCAACAGGACCACTGTATCTGGAACTCAAATCACAGCGCTGGGCCCCCAAGGATAGCAAGAATGTGGTTTAGTTACATCCCAGTGGTGCAAACACAGGAGATATGCTGTATCTTTCATTGGAGGTTCACTTGAAAAAATGATGCAATCATGTTTAATTGAATAAAAGACTACTGTTGAAGCTATAGTTGGAAGTGCTGTGATGGACCTGCTGGAATGTGGACCAAGTCGGCCTGTGAAGCACATGGCTGTGCTCACTCTAGAACTCCAGTCAGATGCAATCCAAGATTCTTCCAAGTGCAGAACCCGAGGAGCCAGCTCTTATGCCCATGAAATCCAAGACCAGCACCTACAGATGTAATCACTGCAGAATCAAAGGACCAGGGAGCAGCAGATGTACCATGAGCTGTGTTTCCTAAGTAATGCCATGCAAATTATCCTTCTAATAATTTTTGTTTGGAGAGAAATAAAAAGAACTATGGAATTGGATTTCACATGTGCCTTGATTAAAAATAACTCAGATCTACTTCAACTGTAAAACCTGAAGAATTTATGGTATGCTGTCAACACAGCCCTCAAATAACAGAGTGATTATGTAAGGGTGTCCTTTCCTTTTGCACAAGCTCCGTTTAAAAATACCAGCCAGAGTGACTGAAGCATTGGCAATCTACCATTGAAATTTCCATAGAGAATCTTGCCTTTACAAATTTCCGTTTTTCTTTATGCCATTTTGAACCTCTGATGTTGTGTGGAAGGAAATTGACCAGACATCTGGAGATCTCCAGAGGGCAAACGTGAACTCAATTAGCCATTGATTGGAAATGTTTGAGCAGATAAACTTATCTTCAATTTTTTTTTTAGGGAATCAATCAATGAGAGAGAGTCCTTGTGTTCAGAGAATAATTTGAAGACGGTGAGCTGTTACTTGGCATTTGTTTGCAAAGAGAATGTGGAGAGGAAAGATCCAGCACTAGAAAACACTGGAAGTGAGTTTGTGTCAATTCTGCTGCCATCTTTAGACTTTTCAGTGATCTTTTTCTTCTGCTGAACAATTAGCTCTAAGATATTCCAGTATTCTGAATGCCAAGATAATACCCTGTAGCATGAGAAAGTCACCGTACCTATAGCATGTTACAAGTAATTGCAGGATAAATAATTACAGCTAAAATAAGAGGGACTTTCCATGCTCATGCCAGCTATACTCCACAACAGTGGTTCTCAACAATTCCAATGCTGCAACCCTTTAGTACAATTGCTCATGGTTTGGTGACCCCAAACCATAAAATTATTTTGTTGCTACATCACAACTGTAATTTTGTGACTGTTATGAATTGTAATAAGTATCTGATATGCAGACAGTCTTAGGTAACTCCTTTTAAAGGGTTGCTTGATTACTCAAAGGGATACAACCCACAGGTTGAGAACAGTGCCTCTACACTGCAAATCTCACCTAACATTACTCCATCATAACACCTAAACTTCAAGCCAGAGTCTTTGTTCCAGGACAGCTTGAATAGTCCCATGCAATACTATTAAAGTGTGTGTGTGGTATGGTGTGTGTGTGTATGTGTGTGTGTGGTGTGTGTGTGTTTGCCTTTAGGTATGTATGTGCACTGTGTATGTACAGTGGCCATGGAGGCCAGAAGAGGGTGGTAGATCCCTTGAAACTACAGACGGTTATGAGCCACCCCAGGAGCACTGGAAACAGGAGTTCTCAGGAAGAGTACCCAGTGTTGTTAACTGCTGAGCCATCTCTCCAGCTCCACTGCAAAATTTTAATTTAAAAGAGTTTAAATTCACAACAGTCTTTGAAACCTATATCAGGGTCTTAAATTACATCAGTGTGTGTGTGTGGTGTGGTGTGTGTGTGTGTATGTGTGTGTGTGTGTGTGTGTGTGTGTGTGTGTGTGTGTGAGAGAGAGAGAGAGAGAGAGAGAGAGAGAGGGAGAGAGAGAGAGAGAGAATGCATATAGACATCACAGGACAACTGCAGGAATCCCATCCTTCCATGTATGAGTTCAGAGATCAAACTCATATCTTAAATCCTGGCGGCAGGTGTCTTTATGAGCTGAGCTAGCTCATATCCCTAGTCTTCATTTTCAATTAGCATGAATCTCAGTTACCGCTCTTACTCAGATGGTAACAAGTCTGTGCACAGCTCCCTACCTTAACACCACTGTGACAATGAAACTTATCTTGTCACATGCTTGCCACAGCTAAAGAACTGTTGGAATTAGGACTGCAGCTGATTCCCAGGATAAAAGGAAGATGCAACAATAGAAATAACAAATTCACACCTCAAAAGACACATGCCTGCCCCTAGTGCCACACTGCACTGTGAAAGCTGAAGAGTCTAAACTTTCCAAAATAATTGAAAATGGTGTTTTTTTCTCACATTGAAGATGGTAGGGAGATACAACCCTGGGATTCAGAATGCTATCACTCTGCATACTTGAATCTTGAAAAACAAACCAAGCTTGTGAAATTAGTCTTCTTGATGTTAGCTGAGGAATATACTTTGATTCATGATGGATTTATACTCAAATATGAAAGACAAGTGGTTTTCACAGAGTAGGAATACTATAAATCTCTTTTATAAGAAGTTCCTGTAAGCACAGAGGATTTTACCCAATGGTTTAAAATGTGAGAAAACTCAGTACTCAATAATTAATTTTACCTATGGTCCTAGGAACTGATTAATGTGAATTTGGTGCAAAATCATCCAATTCTTCATAAGGAAAAAACAAAGATTAACTTCACCCTTCATTCTTCTCATGATTCTATTGTGTACGTGGTTCTGTTTCTTACATTCACCAATCTCCCGCTGGTCCATTAATCTTCTAGTTGTGACTAAGGACAACACCCAAGTTTCTGCTATCTATCATGCCAGAAATAGTTTCAGAGGGTTTTAGAGGGCTACTCAAAGTGTGACTGCCTCCCTGCGTGAACCTTTGGGGACTCTGTGCAATCACTGTGACTCCTCTGAGTGATGATATCACGCTCAACCATAAGCACATCTCTGCTGCTAATACTCACATGTCCCGACTGGAGCACATGTGTTTCCTAGTGAGGTTAACAGACCTCATCACATCTTCTCTTTGCTTTCAAATACCTGGCAGCAAAAATTTCCCTGTTCTGCACCCAGTAGCATCCAGTCTCTGTCAGAATAAGTGCTGGACACATTCTCAGTATCTCAGTTACCTACTGACTGATGAAGCCAAAATATCATGGGCTGTTAGCAGGTTTTTTTTTTTTTTATTTAATTCTATTATGGTAAATGTTGCACAGAAGTACATTTATATACTTTGTATACATTTGTGATAGTCATGTTTTCTGTGGTGTTTATGTCTGTAGCTTCATCTATGTCTTCACGTATACAGATTTAAGTGCAACTTAATACTCAAAAGGAGCAACTGAACTATTTTTTCTATTTTACGTAGAATGAATATAGAGCCTAGTCGCATGTTGAAATGCTAGGAAGCAAAGAAGCTGCAGTGCAGTGGGAAAGTCCAAATGCAGACTTGAGCTCACTCCTGCTTCTTTCATTCATTTACTCCAGGAGCTAGGAAGACAGGTGGCTTTTTGACCTATTACACAAAAGATCACTTGTCTGCAAAACAGAGATAAGTGAGCATTATAAGGGGATGTACATCCAAATACCCAGAACAAGAAGATTCTACATTTTTTTTAATCAGCCTTATTGCTAGTATTATTTTTAAAAATTTACAAACACAATACCAGAAAGCTTCTCTGCGCGAACAAAACAGACAATGTCCCTCGTGAGAGATCACGATTTTATTTTCATATAAGCGGCTACTTTGATTTAATCTATGTGTGGACATAATCTATAACCATCCAAATGGTCTAGCACCACAGCTTTCAGCAAGAATGTGAACAATAAATAGAATGATTTTGATGTATAAACAGCAATTGCTCTAATACATGAAATGGTAGCTTGTGTGACGATGCTATTGAACAATAAGTAAAAAAAGTAACATAAAGTCTGAAAACGCTATCTTAACTCATTAAACTAGCCAAACAAACAAATGTCACAGATTTGCAATTTTCGTCCTTTTTGTGGCACTAGAGATAGCACCCGGCACCTCATACATCACAGGCAGATACTTTTCACTGTGCTATGATCATCCCCATGAATTTTCATTTGCCAAACCAAAGCAGAGTTATTGTCTTTTGAAATCAGGGGATCTCCAAAGAGATAAAACTGAGTGTGGACCCCAAACTGAACATACTGTGTTTTATAAAATTTCAATATTTTATTAAAAAAATGATATGAGCTATGAGAAAATAAAGATTCCATGTTCTGCTGTGACAACTGTGTATTCAACAGAAATACCCAACACTTGCTGGGTTAGTGGCACCTAAAGGTAACACAGGAGTCAAGAGGCCGAGGCAGGAAGATTCAAAGCAGGAGGGAAGGCTGGGCTATGAAGAAAGACCCTATCTCAAGAAAAGAGCAGAGAGAAGAGGCAGCCTAAATGCCCTGTGCTTATGTGTCTGCAGGAAAGATTTGATTGAGACCCACCAAAGAGTCCTAATAAATGCAAACCTCAAAGGTGCTTATCCATGGTCTTACCTGTTTCTGCTGTGTTTTGTGGATCGTACCTCTCACATAAGTCAAATTAATACTTCACACAAACCCAAGCATAACGTCCCTTCCAGTTCCTATAATGTATTTTTAAAATGACATGCAGTAGGGCTGGCAAGATGACTCGGTGTATAAAGGCACGTAGCACCAGGTCTGATGACCTGAGGTCAATCCCTAGGACCCAAATGGTAGAAAGATAGAACCAGATTCCGTGAAGCTGTCCTCTGATCTCCACCACATGCACCCATATACAGAATCTTCTTACTCATATAAATAATGAAAAAAGAAAGACGCTGAAGAGGAGCTATTTTACAAAGATGAGCTTTGTAAAATAATATTTAATCATAAGGAACAGCTGTAACATAAAAGGGCGATGGATGGGTACAGTGCTCCCTACACCTCCTAAGAGTGGCTCCTACGCAGATCCCCAACCAGTTACTCTTGATCCATGAATTACTCTGATCTTGCAATGCACTCAACCCTGTGACAAGCCAAATCCATTTTATAAAGGAATGTTTGGATGAGACCCTCTTCTCTGTCTCTATAATATTTCAGATTTGCATAACCCTAATCTTTTGGAATGAAAGCTGGCACACAGGTGCTATTTGCCATAATTATTATGGACTAAATAAGGAAAGGAAGGAAGATTTATTTTTATCTGACATAATTTCTCAAGTTTTAAGTCAGAAATGTATTTAGCAGTAGGCTGTGTTTAATCACACATTCAAAGACTATAATTTCTAATTGCAAATGCATGAATAAAAAATTTGTGGTATTATTCTTACTTCCTCATATACATCTAACTGAAAAAAATATTTTGAAAAAATATATAATTCAATTTTTACAATCATTTTATAAAATGTTATCAAATCAATATTTCTCTTACAATTAATCTACATTTTACTATAAGTGGATACTTAGAATTCAAGGATAATTTGACATCTTTTGTTAATTCTTGGGTGAGGATAACCAATAAATGCCAGTTAGCTCATACCGTCTAATACATAGTCGTTTATAACACTGCCCATACATTTACTTTACTCAAGACAGACATTATGCATTTTGAAGGTAATAAGTAGTATTGTTGATAAGGGTTGATTGTGATCAACAGTCTTCTTCAGGTGGATAGTCAACAGTAGAAAAATGTCTTGGTGAAGTTTAAGAATGGCCAGAGGGCTAGAAGAAAAAATTCTAGTGTTTTTCAGCATTTTCAGAGTTACCTAATGAGATTAGTTCAAAGAGTAAATCGGGCAGAAATGGAACTCAAGTGAAGAGATTAAGATTTTGGTTAAGTCTAAAGAGAGAGATTTCACACCAAAGTAGATTTATAAATCCCTAAATGGGTCACTCGACTGTTTCCCAGTTGTTTGCCTGGCTTTCATGATCCATGATTGAAGTATCTTTGCTTTAGGTAAAGGAATCCTGTGGTTGAGGTCCTGGTGTCTCCTGGAAGACGATAACCTTATACACCTCTCACATTAGCAAAACCAATCCAGTCTGAACACCAGGATAGGGAAAATATTTTAAAAGGAAAAGACTTTGGATAGAAATGTTGAAGACCCTTCTGGACATTCCTTCATTTCCACCAGGGTCATGTCAGTTTCACAGTAGTTAGCATATCTTTTAACACTTGGTGCCTATTTCAACATGCTAGCTTGGAGTCTAGTGAAATATAAATTTTGGCAGATTATTAGAAAATGCTACATCACATTCAGCCCATCATTAGATGTTGAAGGAGAATCATTGTCAACAGAAATGGTTTCGGGGAGGTAACTTAAGAAGCAATTTGTTCAATATGTTCAGTTCTTCAGGATAAGACCTACGTCAGCATCTTGTGATATAACAAACATCAACAGAAAGTTTGACAAAATGACAACCACACTCACACACTAAAGAGTAAGACACGCTAGAAAATGGTGTCCTTGGTTTTGTTTTACAACCCAGGGAATACAGCTGAGAAGGTGACTCTTTGAGCCTCGAATTCTTTGTCAGGATAATATTATACGATAAAGCAGAACTTTGGTCTATCTCCCAGAATTGCTGCTTCAAAGTATCATATTTACAACATGGTGGTATAAACTCTCTTCTAAACAATACATATCATTAATGTTAACATTGAAGCTTAAGAACTAGAATGTTTTTAGATGATAAATTCAAGTCCAAAATGTATATCTATTGGGCAATCTCTGTGAAAGATTTTTCCACAGTTCTACAAGAAGGCATTCACTTCCAGTTGTAAGCTTCAACTGGAGGCTTCTATGCTAAATCTACAATAAACATTGGGCTTCTAAGATGAACAGGGCACACAAGGAAAATGTTTAAGTACTGCCTGCTATCCCAGGGCTTCATATAGAAACAAGAATCTGGTGGCTTCAAAGCTCCAAACATATATTTTTATGAATTATAGGAAATATTATAGGAGAGAAACTGTATATCGAGTTTACTGAATGAGAACTAAGAAAGGAAATAAGGGGAAATGTGTGTGCACATACTACACACACACACACACACACACACACACACACACACTCCTTCACCCTACTCCACCCCAATCCTCTGATTACTTACTGATTAGTACAACTGCCACTATTACTGACAACAGAAGTCAAAGAATCTCAGCGCTGAAGGTAGAAGGTTCAAACCACATCTTCTCAGAGGAATATGCTGGAGTCTAAGAAGGTCCCAAGACGAAAACAGAACAGAGCTTGAACAAGAGCCTCCAAAGTCAGCTCCTGGTAAAAGACTTGACTGAGCAAGGCAGATGATGTTTGGAATGAGACAATGGCAGCCTCAGAATTGGCCAAAGGATCCCAGACCACCCCAAGCTCTCCACATCTTCCTGTGAGGTACAGTGTAACTAACTCAGTGGTCAACTGTTTCCAGAGAAAAGACAGTGATAACCTTATATGTATATGTCATTTACAATAATATGGAAGAAAGAAAAAAAGAGCAGTTACTGCATAAAGGCTTCAGAACCATCCAGCCAGGACTAAATATTGCTTCCTGTGTTTCTCAAGTTGGCTATATTTGATATAAAATAATTTTATTTACTAAGGAAATTTTTGCTTAAAGAGCAGATGTCTGGTGGGCACCTACGCTTTTCTGCACACTTGCAGGTAATTAGTAAGGGCAAGAATTGCCTGGTCATCCTTAGTGAGAGACAACAGTTCCTGTAATTATTTCAAGTACTGGGGCTGCTAGTGCCAGAGAGACAGACACCCCTTCTCAAGTTTCTTTTGCTAAATCTTAAAGTACTTCTTATCTCTAAGCACACACCACCACCAAATGAGTGAAAGACATTTAATAGAAATGTAAGCAAAATTTTCCTTAAATAGAATTTGCATAAAAAACCTATAAGGGTGCAAAATGTTCCTGTAACATCACGTAGTATTTGGCTGCCAGCTCTTTGCAGCCACAAAGTTCACGCCATAAAATAACTCTTCAGACTGATTTTCCATGAGTTAAAAACAACTCCAATAATTTAACAAATATATCATGTTTAAAAACTCACCTCCTCTTACTCCCCACCACCCACAAGAAGCCAAGAAGGTGTCACAATGTAGTACATTAGTTTGTTTTAATAAACCCCATCTCTATATCCTCCATGTACTTGGTGGAATTTGATTTCACTTAAGAAGTAAAGTTGATACCATAGACACACTGCCCATCACTCTTCTCCCTGGTCTTTCTCCTTATTAAACCCTCCCTGGAGTAAGTGCTCCTTGAGCAACCACTGTGTTTATAGAGACTGTCTCCTTAGTCAAGCCCAGTTTGGTGCAGTTTTAAAGAAAAGCCACCAGACTCCAGGGCTTGGAGAGGTGGTTGAATTGTGGCCTCTGGATAGTTCATTGTCTTATTGTTGTTGCTTTTTTCCCTATTCAGCCATTTATCAGATGTCTTCCTGTTTGAACTGACAGCCAGGAACACGAAGAGAGGGCTCTTTCTTATGCACTCATGATGATCAGCAGCCATTTTTGTTCTTTGGCTAGGTGTACCTGTTAATAATGTGCCCTTACCCCTCTTACGGAATGTTGCAGTGTGATTTGTTGAGTTGTTCTGTGAACACACACAGTCAGACTGGTCTGTTTAATTGATTATGCAGTTCCTCAAAGAGAAAGTTGAATAGGAATCGTCCTCAAAAACAAGACTAGAACCCAAGATCGCTCTCCTTGAAACAGGAGTAGCTGTGCTTATTTAGACATGTCTGAACCCATCCTGGGTTAGTGAGCTCTCCCAGATGCAATTCCCCTGAAGAGAGTTGGAATGGCTGCCAGCAAGAGGAAGCCATAGTGTGTGAGATGTGGGTGTTTGCTCAGCATCCCTGCAGATCTGAAAGAACGTCTCCTCTTCCCTGTGATCTTTCTTGGTGGGAAGATTTAAAAGTCTCTGAAGTGTGACATTGCAGTACTCACCTCCCTGGTGACATCTCTGGAGTCACTCTCTGAACCTACATCCATTCCACATTTTCACCTTTGTCACAGATGCACATCAGCTCTGGACTCACAGATGAGACTTGCTCACAGTAAGACTGATAAAGCATCTCCTGCACCAAATATTTGCTGCCAATTGGCCCTCAGTATCCAAGACTGCATAGAGAAGGAAAGCAACATGGCCTGACAGAAGACCCCACTGAGCAAATAGAACTAACCAACACAACCCTGCACCACTGGGAATAGACTAGTGGCAAAGTAAGGGACATGCAGTCCATCTAACACAAGGACACATCATGCATGCTTCATGGAGTATGCTGTACCTGGAAGATCTCTGGGAATAACTCAGGGCATCCCATGTGCAGCTGCTGTATTTACAATGCTGAGTAAGGGAGACAGAGTTCAGCTCTGGGATCCCAAGTTTATCAAGAAGTACATATGAGATATTTAGGTTTGCTAGACTTCCCCGTGATCTCTTTTGGGTGACCTTAGCCCGAAAGTGATGTCAATGTCCAGTGACACAATCTAGGGTTCTTTGTCATGGTTATGGAAGTCACACATAGGGTCACATACTGTGACACCTCAGGAGAACCATGAAATGAAGAATCAGGCGATGAGCCAGAACACCCTTGTCTCTCGGGGGTTTAGCTATTTGGAGGCAGAACACACTGGACTGGGAAGCGTAAGCTGGAGGAGAGGCCACATGAATTGGGATGTCTCTCACATGTTGTCTATTAGCTTTGGAGATGGCAGGGAAAGAATTCTTGTCAGTGAACTGGCCCTCACCATTTTAATAACCCTTAAGAACTGCAATTACAATGATTCTTTAATTGCTGATTGAAAATTAACAGATACCACCCAACCCTGTGTTGCCTACCAAATATCTGACATAATAATGCTTTCTACATACTTTACCTGGAAAGTCACAGCATTTTTTGAAAGTAGCTTCACCTAAAGGGGATAGATAAAGCTACTTCCAGAAGCCACAGCATAGTAATGTAAAATTTAGGGGTCACAAAGGGCTATCTTCTTATCAATTATTTGACACAGAGGTCCCCAAGTCTCCCAAAATGATTCTAGTACTTGCCACTGTGGTCAAATGACCACCAGAACTAGATGGTAAGCTCTTATTTTTGAAGCCATCATATACTCAGGTCACAGGATCTGGAGAAATCCAGCTGGACTCATCTGGAATCTTTGTTCCTGTTAGCTGAGCTATCATGGTCTCATGAGGTTTCTTGCAGGCTGCTTGGGAAACATTGCCATAAAATGTCTTGCTCAGCTGTGGACCCTGCTCTAACATCACTGACCTGCCAGACAAGATGGCCTGATGGTACAATAGTGGTGCCTGTTATGGGGATAACCAATTACTTTCTGGCTGGGCTTGAAGACACCCTCTACAGGATGGAATTTTTGTCTCATATGGTAAACCTGGTCAAAAGCCCATGGCTGGGGAGGTCACAGGCCCTAGTGGGGAAGCCATTGCTATTGCTTTGCAAAATGGACATGATATGTCCATCAAAATGCCCTCTCAACAATTATGTTTATGCCCATAGATGAAAGCTGCTCCTTTAATCAGAGAAACTACTTTCTTCAGTGGTCATCAGAAAATGCAGAGACTCAATAATGGTCAGATTTCTGAGAATAAGTGAATGCTGAATTCTTAGGCATGAATGGGACATCTATGGCCCTACCTCCCCACAGGCTCAAGAAACAACAGTATACAAAGAGGCTGAAAGAATATAAGAGCTGTGGATGGCATAGGGTGTCACTGAATACTTTCTTCCAGACTCCTCCTGGAGGTGGTTGTGATTACATGTATAATATTGGAGCCCATTAACATTATGTTAGGTACAGCGTGCAGAGGGGAAAAGCTAAAAAAAGTTATCATGCCTTCCTGGAGATCTATGGGCAGCTAATCATTGCTGTGGCAGGGAGAGAGATTTCCTTGGTAGTAGTCATTATCAACATGTTTATGTTTTGTAAAAAATTATTCCCCCAAGCTCTTGTAAGTCATCCTAATGATACTCAGTGCCCTTTCTCTCCTCCCCCCCCTTACACAAACACACACACCCCAGATGTGAGATAGAGACTAATCAAGAAGAGAGGTGATCAATAGAAGTTGGAGGAAGATGCAAGACAGTTACAACGGTGGTGAATACCATAAAAATACATTATGTTTATGTATGGAAAATATCATAATGAAACCTACCATTCTGCATAACTAAGATATGCTAACGAAAACATTAAAAAGTAGCCATAGACACTTTTCTTGGAGAACACTAAGCAGTTAGAAAAGTGTTTGGATTCATTTCGATTACAAAAGTCCTTGGTGCTTGTGGAAGCATTTACAACCAGCAGCCCAGGGCAGACTCACTCACACTTCCAAGTACATTATAAAATTTCCTGCAGTGTTCTTTATTGGTTTCTCATGGTCATATCTAACCTTCAGAGTTTCCTGGTCTTACGTAGTGTTTTAAACTCATGTTTCTCCCAGACTTTCCGATTTTCTCAGTCACTTAAGCCAAATCTGATTCACAAGTTAAAATGGTAAACTTGATGGAAACTGCACTTGAAATATTGACAATGTGTATATTTGTCTATATATAAACTGTAGAATGTAAGGATCATTTTGCAAAATTCAGAGCATTCAGAAGGATGTTGTTAGGATTGGTATTATAACTAATACTGTATCTACACAGGATTACTGATTTACACATTAAAATCATTCATCTTCAGAATAATAATGCTTAACCCAACATAAATTCTGGGGACACATCTCATAGAATTGAGACTCTAACCTTTTCCCCCTGCAACAGAAGAGTTTCTCTCATTTATTTACATATACCAACACTAGATTTTATTGCCTTTCATGTGTATATATGCACATGTATATATGACATATATGTATATCATACACACACACATACACACACACACACACACACACACACACACACACACACACACACACACACGCAAGTATGCACCTGTGGCCATTCCTCTAAAGGCCAGAGGCCAAAATTGGGTGTCTACATCCAATTTCCAGTTTTGGAAACAATCTCTCACTGCACCTAGAGCAGGTGATCAGTGAGACCCTGGGATCCTCCTGTGCCTTATTGTAGGCATGCCATCGCCATATCTGGCCATTTAAGTGGGTGCTAGAGATCAAACTCAGATTCTAATGCTTGTGCTGCAGGTACTACCTGACTAAGCCACCTTTCTGTATATGCTTTGATATATGCTTATCTGTACAACGTTTAAGCTGTTGATTCAGCTGGCCATACCCTGTTGCAGAAACAAGGTAGTCCAATATCACTGTTTTCTTAGGCTATGCACTGAAGGATAATGAGCCTGGATGCGTCTGCAAAGCCTGTTGCAGAGGCTTGCTGGAGCAAACAGAGAGGTTTCACATAAAGCTGTCCTCTCTACAGTGGAACCCATGAGAACACGACCCCAGGGTGAATTCTTTCTTTCTTGAGGCGTTGGCTTGTAAACAAAACAACACACTGGCTTTCATTACTTCCAAGCCAACTGAACATTGAATTGATTTTAAACATTAAGAGACTCAAAAATATAACTATTTCATTGAGCCTATTTAGAGGTCTAAACAAGATATTTTATGGTGGTGAAAATGAAGATGCAGAGGTTTTCAAATTAAACATTCTGAGATGACGATATTCTACTGGTGTCAAGAATCTAAGAAGGCCGGAACATAGAGGCAAATTGCTTTCCAGAGGGCCAAAAGAAATTACTGTAGTAAAGTATTTAACAAGTCACAAAATCCTTTAACCCTGGCAAGGGTTGTTTGGTACCAGCAGGGCTCTGAGCTCTCCTCAGCCCCAAGGTTGTCTAGCTGCCTCTCCAGCTGTCAGGATTATCTTAAGTCTTAAATTTAAGCCCAGACTTTCTGAGCCACACTGCTTTTCCTAGACCATAGCCCCAGGCAGGGTGGAAGGGCCAGAGCTTCACTGTATCAGAAGAAAAGTGTTGGCTAGGGTGTGGAGGGTACAGGAGAGACAGGTGTCATGGGCATCACATTGGCCCGTCTTGGGAGGAGAGTGTGGTCCATCCCAAGGCAGAAGTCTCACAGATTAAGATTTTGTCAATTTTTTTCCCTAGAATTTGGGTGAGGCACTTCATAGTGAACATAAATAAGAGAAATATTTGAACTTATAAATTTGAAGATTGCTTGAGGTTCAAAAATCCTATCATATACCTCTGCTTTGCCCGTTAGTAGGTATCATCAAAGGCACTTAGCCAAGATATTCTTGTTTCAGATAATTAATGTAAGGCATATTGTGTGTGGATATGCTTCTCAGTGCCATTGAAAACAATCTCACCGTCATGTACCAGTGCTGTGCTGTGGGCACCCTTTCTCATATTTTACATGCACATATTAAAAGTATCACACTTTTCCATTCTACCAAAAGATGAGACTGAAATAAACACGCTACTTCAAATTCTTAAGTCAACACTTTATCTGAAAAGACTTTCATGTAAGCAATACAATTTGTTATGCAAGAATTCATTCAGCTATTTTAAGATGATGGACATCTAAGTCTTGTCGATTTTTTGTTGTTGCTGCTACTATGCAGAAGGCTGAAAAGAATAAGCACATATTTCTGCTAAATACATCACATTTCTCAGTTTAAAAATCTCATAATTTTGATGTTTGACTGGTATGGATGAAATACCTACTCTTATCTATCCTAATTTTTTTCAGAGACACAACAGCGTACAGTTTCCCTAGTGATATTGCTAAGAATTAGGATCATCAACTACAGCTTTACAGATATACTTGGGGGTGGGAATCAATGATTAATATGCATGACATAAGAGTAAGCACTTCAGAATCTTTCCTTACACTTATTTCTTAGGCTTGTTCTTAATATCCAGACATACACTTACATTTATTATTCATGCTTAGTCAGATACTTAACACTTGCTTATTCATTGTGAGATAGTCTTCTACTTTCTCCAGAATAAAACAAAAACACATTTAGTAGCCCCCATTAGCCTCCCACCTTCTATTGTTTATGCCTAGCATGAGTCTTGTCTTAAAACTAAGCAAAAGTGATGAGGAGCACAGAGACGTTTGCACAGCATTGTGGGATTGCATTCAAGGATATATTATCCAACTTGTCCAGGTTTTTTCTGCTTCACCTTCCAGCTCTTTCTCTCTTTTTCTCTCTCCTGCCTCTTCCTCTCTGGCTTTGTGTCTTATTGGAAAGCCCCACAGAACAAAGAACATTAAGAGGCCTCCAAGAACTGAGGGTGAACTCTGGCCAAGTGCCAGCCAAAAACTTCAGACATGCCACAGAAAGGAACTGAATTGTGCCAACTCCCCAAAGTGATCTTAAAAAATGGAGTCATTCCTAGCTGAGCCTCAGATGACACTGAAGTCCTCACCAGCACTTGATCATACTATGGTGTGTCCCTATGAAGTGAGTCAGCTAAGCTGTGTAGACTGTTTACTGCAGGAGCTGAGACAATGGAGAGATGTTTCTAGCTCCCACCAGTGTCATACAGCAATGCTAGCTAAATAAATCCCACTGGGATGGAAGGCAACCCTGCTCTTAAGTACATCTCCCTTTTCCAGTTGCCTCTTGTAGCATCTAGTCCCATAGAAAGGAAAAACATGTAAACAGAGGCAGCACTGAAATATCTAGCTTGCTATGCCTGCCTCTGGATTTTCCCTCCCCCCCATTTCCCTTCTTATTTGTGGGCAACGATTAGACATGGCTCTTAAAGATGCACCAAGTGTCTCATTCTGACTTTGTGGCTATCGCAAACATCCCGGAGTTTAACTAAGTAACTAACATGCACCTTTTTTCTTCTTCACATAGATTCTGCTCTTAAAATATGAGAGGTACAAAGACCTACTTTACACCAGAAATGACAGCTGCTTTGTCTTGTCATGTTGCATTTTATATATACTATTTTTACCAACTCTCTCTAAAATACATTATATTGTTCATCTATGATAAAAACTGAAAGAGAAACACACTTGCAAGGAGATATAAAAACAAACCCCAAAGTTAAATCTTACTGCTTTCCTTATACTTTAGAAGTAGAAGATCCTCACCTTTTCAATATACTAACAGCACATCCCTCTGAATTCCTCCCTTGCCACTAAAGAATCTCAGAAATGTAAAGTTGAAAATGCATTTGTTAAAGAGAGAGCATGATTACTTCATCTTTGTTCCATAATCCTCTTATGTAATTCCTTTAAATTAAAAGGCTAAAAGAGAAAATAGTTGTGAAGATCAAAACAATTGTAGGTTGAAATATCCACTGAACATATTCTAATATTAAATCATTGTCACCAGAAAAGAAAATGCCAACACTTCTGAACCTTATGGATACACAAAGAGAAAGTCACTAGAAGATGCCCAATGAATCAAATAAGCAAGAAAAACACAATAATTTGGATGAATGTTTTTTACAGCTGCTTATATAGACATCTTCAAGTTTCATTATGAGTCAATAATGTCTAAGGCAGAGAATGGGGGCACTTCTCAGCAATTCTGCGCTGTGCTTTTCTACATAACATTCAAAAATCCTTTGGATCCACTAAGATTATTACATAGAAGGTGTTCTGCCCCGTGGACTGAGGACACATGGTCTATTCACTAAAGCAGTAGTATGAGTTCAGAAAATGTGTGTGTCCGGTATCATTCTGTCCTCCAACCTTCTGTCCTCCAAGGACCTCAAGAGCCAATGCAATAGGAAAAGCATGGAAAAACAAACCAAAGCAACAAAGAAGGACATCTTCCCAAAGTTCCTAGATACGTAGTTTCCTACCAAATGACTCATGATTGCCAAGTGTAACAAGTGACACAGAAATGAGAAAGGAGTCCAGTGGTCCATGGATGGGAGACAGCTAGATGTAGACATAAAGCTGTATAATCTCAGAAACCAGCGGAAACAAAGAAGGTGAAGCGATCTAACAACTGGGTGACTCAAGGTAGGATGTACATGGCTTTGTAGAAGACCCCAGCAGACTGCCAGACTGTGGACTGCAGAGACCTGCAGAGGTCTGTACATGGGGAGGCCCCTGAGTTGTCTAGAAGTCTATTTAGGACTCAAGAAGAAGGAACATGCTTCCAGGAAGCCACAGGGCCCTTGTCTTTTGACATCTTATTTCCTGCTACTCTTAATCTCCAAAATTATTACCAAAATAATGTTATTTCCCCAAAAATATAAATGATACTCAAATAAGTTCTTTACTCATCATGTAGAAGCATAAGAAAAGAGTTAGGCCACAAATAGGCACGTCATGGGTCTGAGAAAATGGTACCACCACAATGCTCCTTGCCACCTTCTTCTCTGGTCTTTCTACTTTAAGGAGCCATGTGTGAATTTCCATGGTGACAACCGATCATCAGTGTTTATGGGTTCATATGTAGGCGGCACACTTTCAACCTGATCTCTCTATGCTACCAGGCAAGGCCTTCAGCTGTCTGTAGACCTGTTCTCAGCAAAGCCTACATTCTCTGCTCGCTGGTTGTGGTCACTTTCCTTACTGCTTGGTTCTTTGCGTTCCCAACAACTTTCACCTGGAGGTGAATGCTCACTCTCCTCTCCAGTGTTGCTATGGCATCAAGGTCTCGGTTACATGGGCTCCTATTTGGATCAATGGAAATTATGTCAAGAGCCTGTTTCCTGCTGCAGTGAGAAAGCTCCTGGAAGGCAAAGAGCAACTTCTCCTTTGTCAACTGCAGTATGGGGTAAGAGAGGGAGTTCCCACATCTGAGCTATCCCATGAGTGTTTTTGCTTGGGGTATGCATCATTCACCAGTCACACCAATGCCCCCTATAGTTTTCTCAGGAGTTACCAAGCAACATCTGGGATCTTATCCACAATACTCATCATTTAGAATCACAACAAACTAAAAATGCATCTGGAAAGGGATAGTGGGTCTAGGTACATGCTTAAGAATGTCAATCAGGCTGACGTATTTCCTCACAAACATAACCCTGGTAACCTTTGACCTCCCCACTTGACTTTCCATGGATATTGTCTTTAATATTTTAAAATATTGAGGATTTTGTTTTTAAAATTCATATTTTTTATCCAGTGTGGTACCACACGGCTTAAAATACAGGCACTTGGAAGGTGGAGGCAGAAGGATCAAGAGTTCAATGCCAGCCTCAGCCATAAAGTGAATGTGAGGTCAGCTTTTGCTATATTCAATCTCAGTCTCCAAAAGATAAAACTAGGAATAAATAAAATCCACAGTTGTCTATGTTAATGTGTTGTCTAGCTTGAAGAGACCATTTAATAAAACAACAACAATAAAATCTTGACAGTTTCTACTTTAAGATCTTCCCAATAATTATATTGATGTGAGAATGAGAGAGAATGAGAAATATATAATTGAAGCTAAAATATTTGCACTTTAAGATGAAACTATTTGCCCAATTAAGCCGATTCCTCATATTCCTTTGATGTCCCAGGCTCTCTTCCTTATAGGAAAGCTAACCACACAGCTTGTAAGTGTTGGCTGCCCACAAAACCACTGTACCTGGAAATTCAACAATTTCCTAACAACATAACAAAAAAAAAATAATGGTTTGAACCATGGTAACAAAAATTACTGATAGCCTTGGAACAGGCTTGTGTTGCTGTTCTTTGAAAGACGACCATAAGGATGCCTTTTCTCCCAAGAGAACCCATTTTACTTTCAGTTAAGTCTGGAGTGAGACATGCACAGCAGGAAAGCCTGGGTGGACAGTGAGTTCACATACCAGCGAGGAGCTAGCAGGCCAGAGTGGAAGAAAGAGAAAAGTAACAAACAAACAAGCAAACAAACAAAATCTAAACCCACAAACTG
The DNA here is from genome assembly GCA_026225945.1 of Cricetomys ansorgei. Classification (NCBI taxonomy): domain Eukaryota; kingdom Metazoa; phylum Chordata; class Mammalia; order Rodentia; family Nesomyidae; genus Cricetomys; species Cricetomys ansorgei. The sequence goes on from JAMJFZ010003960.1 coordinate 7,199,673, forward strand.
GTTGCTGTGTGTGTTTGTAAGAAGGTGGGCACACAGATCCCTCTCCACTCTGTCCATATATATCAACCCTACAGAGCAAATTCCCAATTCCTAAGACACCAGTGGAGATGATGATTCCTGTTAAACACAGGAAAAACATATTTCTTTGAATAAACCCATACGGATTCTCTAGGCATCGTGAAAATGAGTGCTTTGAATTCACAATTGATTTCAAAGGCTTTTAAAATCATTTACAGATCAGTCCTCAAATAATGCAAATTTTAACCTAACATTTAACTCTTTCTTACATAACACCAATCACATCAAAATATACTGAACAGTAATGGGAAAACCATAGAACGGTGTTTTCACATGAAAGACCATAATTATTCCTTGAAGTCTGTTCACAATACAAACGTTATGGACAAGGAGCTCGGATGGAAGCTTTGTTGTCAACTCATTCTTTTTAAAAAGATTAAATGGCACAGGGGGATGGACAGTGATGACAGGGCCATGGATGATACAGAGGGATCATCTGAAATAATTGCATGGTTTCATGACACAGCAAATTCATCTTGGAATCTGTGTGCGCTAATTAGCTTTTGAAGAATTAAGGAGTTGATTATTAGATCCTCATGCCTTTTCTTGAAAGAAGAGCTGGGGATTCATACAGATGTGATCTATATGTATTTAAAACAAGGCATATCTTGTATCTAATCTACATTGTAATTAATTGACACCTATTAGGAATTTTGAATTTCTATAGATTACATTAGATACTTAGTTTCCTTTCTGTGTCATCCTAATTATGGTGCCCTCTTAGTCTGAGATCATCTGTGTTCTCTGTACCATGATAGCCTGTAAATGGGGGCTGCTGGTGCACTAGAAGTGACATCCCCCCTCTCTCTCTCTCTCTCTCTCTCTCTCTCTCTCTCTCTCTCTCTCTCTCTCTCTCTCTCTCTCTCTCTCTCTCTCTCTCTGTCTCTCTCTCTCTCTCTCACACACACACACACACACACACTTCTGCCAATCACTTGGAGCTGAGTGTGGGGAGTGACACTGAGTAAGACATAGACAAGTAATTCTCTGGTGAAGTCGGTGTTCTTGAGAACACTCAAACTTGCCATGCTGTGGGCATGGGGAAAGAGAACAGCCGTACCACAGTACTCTTTTCCAAAAGTTATTGCAGCTCCATTGGGGTGCACACACCTTATTACCTGGATAGTACACACACAATTTATTTTATATTTCTGTAGAACCCACATGCCTCATAGTTTGTCATGAGTTTTATTTGAGTTGAGGTTATCCAAAAGACAAAAATTAAGAAACAAACACATTGATCTTTGAACAGTAGCTCCCGTCATTCTCCGCCCTGATTGTAATCATATTCCCAATGTGAATCACAGGCAAGAACAATCTGGAAGTGGTGCCAACAATTTGACTCCTGCATGTTCTTTGTCCTTTGATCTCATGTCAGTGACAATATTCAAATCATAGAGCAAAATGTTCCTGACTTACTGTATGACAAATAATGGGATGAAATTAAACCAACCAACACTGGCAGCCATGGACTTCAAATGCATTAAAAACACAGAACTCTCAGAGTTATTTTAAGCAGGTGTGTTTGACTTTATGTGGTATTTTCTTTTGTTTGTTTTCCATCAAGAAAGTTCTAGACACAACATTAGCAAAGTGGGTGGAAGTAACATCACCTGTGACTCAAATTACCTAGCTAGCTAGAAATCATAAAGGAGGACCAAGCAAATTCTCTAGAGCGTTTCTCTTTCTTGAAGACCCCTATCTAATATAAATAGCTTAAGGAATACTGTAGCTGAACACCCAAAGGAGCCACTTTCCACTTAGCATCAGGAGAGACTGATCCACTGGGGAATAAACAGGGTTTGTATCATCTGTAGAAAGCTTCCAGTTAGTCTATTTTAACCAGCTCTGCTTTACAATTTCTGTTGTTCTTTTTTAAATAAAGAGGATATTAATTCTGTAACAAGTCTCCACACCAGGGACTAGAGTAGGCTTTAAGTATAGTCATATTAATAATGAAAGGTCATTTAAGGTCATCCAGAAGTAATTGTGAAAAAGACCTGCTTACTTATAATTTAGCTATAAGTGTTTGAGGATGAGTATTTGACTTGTGTACTGATAGCTTGTTCTAGAGTAGACATTCAGGAGCTATGGACCACAAGTGCATCTGAAGGCAGCAGCATAGGATTGATTCCTTTAGGACTATTACATTTCCGCAAAGCCAAAAGCATCTATTTTTTTGCCTGGGGTTATACATCAAGACCATTCTACTCTTTAAAAAAAAAAAAAAAAAAGATTCACCTCTGGTCTAAGTGGTAAAAAGAGCACACAATCAAATCTGTTTGGTTCCCTTATTATTGCTATTGGTTTGGGAGTTGAAGTCACTACTCTAGTGGTCTAAGTGGTGAACCAGTCTTCAAAATGCTCCCAAGAGCAAAGTGCAGATAGTATGGATGAATTGCTATTCTTTACTAGACATTGTCCTATGATTTAACAGTCACCTAGTAAGATCAAAATTAAAGACACCCTCCTCACATTTTAGATACAAGGGATATCTAAGCATGCACAAATGGAAATGAACTCAAGGAAAAAAAAACAAAAGAGAGCACATAGCTTGAGTTGCACACATGCAAGTTGTAATGTCTTATTTCACCATGAGCTCAGCAGAAAAACTACCAGAGTCACATTTAGAATTCAGTAGAGCATGGCGTGTTTAATATGCCATTTGCATTTTGACAGCTTAGAAATGTCTACACTGGATTTGCTAGATCCTCAGCAATAAGCACTAAGTGGCCACCGACCCTTTGTTGCTTTATTTCTGGGAGGAAACAGAACCATTTACTTGACATCTTCCAAGTAAGACTGTGTTTCAGACAATAACCTGGAGACTGACTGAAGCAGCCTTGCCCTAAGGAAGGAGATGTTTCACCTGGAGGAACTTGGAAGCCAGAGGTAAGTTGTGTTCCAATCAAGCATGATTGGCCAGATGAAAGCCAATATAAAAATAGCCCCTCCCTCTCCTCCCTTTTGTCTCTACTAACAAGGTGCTTGAGCCCAGGAACTACCACCATTCCTTGTGTATGAGATGGCATTGTTTACTTCCATTTTGCCAAACTTGTGACAGCAGGAGAAATACTCCCCCTTGTTATTTTTGTAGAACGTATTTATTTCATACTTATTCATGTGTGAGTGAATCCCATGTGTGGTGGTTGCCCTTGGAGGCTACAAGAGATTGTAGGACCCCCTTGAGTTGAAGTAACAGCTGAGAACTGGCTGATGTATGTACAAGCTTTCTGATGCATGGTTGATTTAGGGTGGTTTTGAGTACACTTATCCACAGAAGGACCTGTCTTCCTCGGAAGCCAAATGAGAGTGACCCTGCTCTAAAGAAATTGGACCTGCAAATTAAAGGTCTTACTGTCTCTTGGTAATAGGATTTTTCAGAGGGGTAACTATCTAAAAGCATTACAAGGTTTAGGTAGACATTCTGCTCTGGCCCTCGAGTTCTGTATATGGTTTCTGTGGGAACTCGATGATGTGTGCTTTACAATCTCTTTTCTGGAGAGGTAGGCAGCTTTAGAATCCCAGAGCAAATCTCAATCTCTGCCTTAGTTCCCAAATGCCTTCAGGTGAGGCTCCTTCAAATAAGCACTAGATGAGATTACTTTTAGCTTGAGTCCTTAGCAAAGCCTGCAAGGCCAGCTTCTTTCCACTGCCCATAGCCAAGAACCCACTGAACAACAAACTTTGCTCAAGAGCATGGAGAGATTGATAGCTCAACCCCGGAGTGTGGTCGCACATTTGAAGCTTCCTGGGATGGGTTATTCCATTAATTTGCCAAATGGGGGGAAAAAAAAGGGTTAAAGCTTCATTTCCCTGTGGTGCTGGGAAAATATGGTGCTTTTAACAAGAGATATGCATTTGGGATTCCATTCTTCTTATCTCACTAATAATCAAAAGGAAAAAAATCAACAGGAATTCATTTTCCCCCAGTGTTCATTGAAAGAATTCTTGGGCACTGAAGGTAATGGGTCCCTAAGACTTCTCCTGCAGCGCCTTCAGCCTCTCAGACTGGGCTAACAGGTCAGGAAAGATGTCCCATGAATCAAAAACTCTGAACCTGTGTCTGCCACAACGCCATCGCCACCTGCGCGCTGGCTGCTCAGTGGAGGATGGCAGTGGCCCAGAGCCCCCGCCTGTGCGCTCTGGGAGGAGGACCCCCACTCTGCGCAGGCGCCAGGGAGCCCTCGGACCCTGTGGCCAAGCCTTGCAGCCCAGAGGCGACACCCTCTGGCAAAGGCCCGACCTTGGCCCACTGGCTTTGGCTTGCCAAGGGGAATTGCGACCCTACCCCAGCTGCCAGCCAGCACACTGTCCGCCACTCTCATGATGGCATCACCAGCCTCCTGCCAGCCCGCTCCGCCACAAGGCTTGCACTTGACCTCCCGGTGCTAGGATATGCAGCTCTGGCCCCGAGGGCCTTAAAGAAAGAGCGGACACCCCTGCCCCCTGCCGTGTGGGCCAGACAATAACGCAAGTGATCTAGGTGACCAGAGTCCCCATCCCTTTGGGAGCGAGAGCGCGCGAGTGCGCGCGCGCGCGCGCGCGCGCGCGCGCACACACACACACACACACACACACACACACACACACACACACACACACACAGGATCTCAGCTCCAAGCACGCAGAGGATGGCAGCACCTTGGACTTCACTTCGACTTCCAGGGTCTGCGCAGGGGTTCCTGGTGCTCAGGAGCCACTCTGTTCTCCGGGGCAGTCAGTCCAGGCCCAGGACTCTGTGCCCCTACCCTGGGGCCCCTGAACCAAGCCAGTGCAGCCTCTGCCCAGGACCCATCCCTCCACACCCAGATCTTGCCTCCTCGGTCCCCAGCACAGCAGCCCACCCTCGTGGGGGCGGAATCGGCTGGCACACGTGTGCGGATTATTAAGCAGCAGGGCAAACGGCTGTGGGCTCCAGGCAGCAACCTCTGTTAATTGAGGGGGAAGGGAGCTGGGAGTGCGCAGAACTCGGAAGAAGGGAGAGTGCACTCCAAGGGTGAGCTGCAGGTTTAGGGAAGGAGGAAACCTTGCCCTAGACCATCCCAGAGTACAGCAAATGATGAGAAGTTTGGTATAGTTGCATGACAGCCATATCATTTTCACCAAGGGTTTGTCTGGAGAAAGCCTGGTACTGTGTCCTAAATCGTTTCCACTTCCAATGTTGACACACTCCCGCAAAGGGTTTTGGGGGCACAGCCCTAGACTTTTCCTGCTTTGCTCCTCATTTCCCAGTATGCCAAAGGGACCTAAGGCCGCTGCCTAACCTATCTGGGCCGGTGAATCCTCCCCAGACAGCAGGTTGATGGGGGCCAAGGCAGATTGTCTAGAGAGGGGGGCGTGTGGTCAGTGGGTAGGCACCTGCAGGAAGGGGAAGCTCTGGAAAACCAAGGAATCCTATCTCTCCAATGAACCAGGGCCCACCTTTCTCTCTAGGTGGGCTGTTAGGGCGCATCCCACAGACTCTGTTTGTGAGGATGAAGCTTGGCAGAGAATTCAGCACCAGGAGGCCAAGTCTCCCCCAACCAGAGCCCTCCTGCAATCCTTTGCTCTCTCCAGGCGGGTGTGGAGTTGGATGGAGATCACAGAGTCCTCTGTTGCTCTTTAATCACCCTTGAATTTGAACCACTGGGGGAATAGAAGAAGGGGTAGTCTAGAGTGGAAAGGGGGATTTCTTGTGAGGAAGGAGGAAATAAATAAGTCGTAAAGAAAAAAAAAATCTATAGAGACACAGATCTGCCCAGGAGTGAGGAAGAGGGCTGACACACAGAACAGAAGCAGAAGCATCAGAGGATGAGAGTAGGAAATGGGAGCAGGTACTTGCCAATGTGAAAATCAATCAATTCTCATTCTTTCTCTTTCTCTTCTCTCTCTCTCTCTCCCCCCCCCCCCTTTCTCTCTCTCTCTCTCCTTCCCATAGACAAACACACAAGCTGTTGCCAGCCCGGACATTGCAGCTTGTACAGACTTAAGAACAAACATCCCCTAACTAATTTCACGGAGAAAGGCAAGTTCACTGAGCCAAAAATGCCCCAGAAACCACTAAGAAAGACCCTCCTCCTTCCTTTGCCCAGACTTTGACAGGGGCTGCCCCTGTTCTCACAGAGAACTGATCTGATATGGAAGCCCCGGCCAGAACTCTCTGCTTCCTTCACCCACCTAGCAAGGTCTTACAACTTGCAAGAAGCAAAGTCCAGGGAAGGAAAGAGGAGGCGACCTAACAGAGGCAGCTAGTATGAGTATCTCTGAAGGGAAGCAGAGGAATGGGGAGGTATGAGGAGGTGTTAAGGCTGTGGGAACCTTTGTCAGCTGGGAGCTTTTCCTGATAGCATAGGAGCCCAGAGAGCTTGAACTTGCCAGGCTGGCGGTGCCCAGTTGGCTTCCCAGGTGCTCTGGGTCCGGGGAGAAGTCGTGGGAACTACCCCAGCCTGCGACCCGCCAAGCCCACCAAGCTCCAGAAGCCAAGGCGCAGTTCTCTGCCCAACTCGTTCAGGCTCTCTTCTCCTTCACAACCCACAGCACACAGCACTGAGAGAAATGTCGTTTGAGCCCAAGTGAGGGGAAAGGAAGGGCGGGGGTGGGGCGGGGGCAGGAGAGGGTGGGAAGAACACGATGGAAGCTTGGTATCCGACGCTGCGTTCCTCAGCCTCGCTGGTGGAGAGCCACCCGGCCGGTGTCTGCCGCCGAGTCCCCTACCATCCCCAGATCAGACACTCTTATTCTCAAACCGGGCCTCTGAGGGTTCAGCCGTCTCCCCTGTACCAAGCTAGCCTGTCTTACCCTTAGCTGCAGTGAGGAGCCCCGCGCACAGAACAGCCAGCACCAGAGGCAGGAGCAGCGACTTGAATTTCCTCCACGCAGTCATGTCTGCAGATATTCCACACGCACACGACACGGATGGCTCCCCTCGGACGCGCCGGTCTCCTCCGAGGAACGACCCGGCTCTGAACACTGCCCGGTAATCACCAGAGGGCAAGGCGAGCTGGCGAGAGCTCCGGGTCCCCAGCCCGGCCGCGCATCCGACGCCTCCCGCAGCTCTGCGCGCCCGGCTCGCTCTGCTCCCGTAGCATCGGGTCCGAGCCACTGCGGGGCTGAAGATGCTCCGACCGAGCTCAGCCCCGGGGCTGCCGGGGCCGGGGACGAGCGCCGGCCGAGCCGGGCAGGAAGGCACCAAGGAGGCTAGGCTGCGGGAGGGGGCGAGGCGGGGAGAGGAGCGCGCGCAGCCGGGAGCAACCTGGAGCGGAGGCAGCTGGAGAGAGAGCCAGCGAGTGGGAGGTGCGGGAGGGGCGCGGGGGGGGGGGGGAGCCAGGCTGGAGCGGGAGGAAGGCGGGGAGCGAGCGCCTAAGACAGGCTGCTAGCGGCGCAAGGAGCCGCTGCCGTGGCTGGACTCAACCATCCTACCCACCGAGAGGGGAAGGAGGCTGGCACCGCGCAGTCCGGGACTCAGCCTGGCCTCGGGGCTCCTGGGCTCGCGCGTCTTGCTCCTGCCGCGCTGCGTTTGGCCTCCGGCGCGGCTGCGCGCAGGATGGAGCACGGAGACTTGTTGGGCGCGCTCGAGTGGGAGAAGCCCACGCTGCGCACCGGGAAGAAACCAATCGGCCACGGGAGCAAGCGAGCCCGAGGGCTCTGTCGGGGCAGGCAGGGGCCGCCCTCCATCCTTGCAGCTGTCTTTCTCTGCTGACCAGAAGAAGCCTCCCCCAACCCAATCCCCTCCCCGCTTAAGTTAGAAAAGAAATGTAGGTTGGGGGTTGGGTGGAGAAGGGCCCATCTGTGACTGGAACTGGGAGAAGAAAGGGTTCCTTTTTAAAGAAATTGTAAATTACCTCTAACAAGGTGACTGTCTACAGCTGTGAGGATCCCCTGACAGTTTTCTCCTCTGCTCATGTGGAGTCCTGTTGGAGTTACCCATGTATCAACCCCAGCTGTGTGGGATTCAAAAGGAGGGTGAAAAACTTGGCTGCCACCCTGGCCTGATTGTGAGAGCAGGAGAATTGCCACACCTCTGGTGAGGCCAAACTTTAAATCCAGCACTTGAAAAGCACCCCCACCCCGGATCCAGCAAAGGGGCAATAGGAGGAGCCAGAGGAACTGCTGAGAAGCAGGTCTACTGCTGTCCTGGGTACACCATGTGGACTGTATTAGGCAAATGCTGCAGGTTAATTGAAAAGTCCAAACCACAAGTGAAGTCTGGAGTTGATGAGGCATATTTAAAGGATGTGCCATTCTTAACCAGAAAGAATTAGGGACTTCTAGAGGATTAGGAGGGAAGGGGGCATAGACTTTCATGCCTTCACTAGGGACATCCATCCCATGATGATTGTAGGCAGGCTGAGGGCAACGCCATTGGGCCAACCTTGCATCCACTGTCAAGGACTGAGCCGGTCACACTCAGTTTTGGTTCTACAGCCTTCTTGCCTCCTGCAGCCACAGATCACATGAGAATATGGCAGTGACTTCTCAGTGTGGGATTCCTGGCTTTCCCTCAGCCTCCTAAGAGCAGCCAGAGCCCTTACCCAATCTGGGTTCTTTCTTGTAGTGATATGGGCTGTTCTTCCAGAGGTGCTTTCTTGGAACTGATCTGGATTTTTGTTGTTGTTGTCATTGCTCAACTTTTCACTGTGCTTCCCTTATCCCAAGGGGAGAAAATTCCAGAACATCTCTCTCAAATTGTGGATTCTGGATGGCTCCCCATGTTTCCTCAGTGTGAGGTAGACAGGAAGTGGCAAGGGTCGCCTCCTGTGTGGTTTTTAAGTCATCCCCCAGATGGTATCTACCCTCTCGCAAGTGAACAAAAACATGCCTTTCAAGACCCATTAGAACATCCATTAGTTCACCTCCTGCTTCTCCTTGGGACACACTGATCTTTGGGAGAAGCTGAGCTGAAGTCCCCTGTGAGAAACAATGTCCTGTCTTCCCACTGCCACTTCTCATGTCGCCAAGAAGGATTTCTGCCATTAAACACCATTTCCAAATCTCACCCCGTTGTGCTGGGACTCACAGATGGCTTCAAGTTATTAGGGTCTTGATCAGGAAAGCTGTGTCACCTGGAAAATCAAAGACCTTAGCACAGATTCCTGACGTCTTGGCAACTCAAGATTGAATGGTCCCTTCATAGCAATGTGCCTTTTTCTTTCAGATCCATAGTGGTGCCCACCTTTAATGGCAGCACTCAGGAGACAGAGAGAGGAATAGTACCTTAAGTTCAAAGCCATCCTCCTCTAGAAAGAGAGTCTCAGGCTAGCCAGAGCTTTACAGAGAGATCTCATCTCCAAACAACAATAATTAAAAAAACATATTTGCTGCCTTTGGTGCAAAGACTTTGAGTAAAATCACAGTCCCAATAAATGGCAAACACTTGTTTTGCTTCAGATTAGACAGGAAGAAAGATTCTGTGTCTGGAAGTTAGAATGACCTTGCCAAATTGCAACTTGATCATAAGTCTGAGAGTGTAGCAAGAGGCTGTCCAGGAAGAATGGCTGATTTCCGAATGTGGATGAGTCTGTTGTAATATTGGGAATCTCCCCCAGCCAAGATCTCAGGCTCTAAGCAGCCCAGAAGGAAATCATGGGGCTTTGCTGCCATCTAGTGCTCTGATTTTCTTGCTAGTGTATGCTAATGAAGCCATAGTCCCATCTCCTCTTGTTCTTTTTCCACTCTGGTCACCTATCTTCTTGGAAGGCATCTGCAAGGTACACCTGAGCTCCTCATATCCCCAGGCCATAGAAGAAGACTACTATTAACCTCTTAGATGGTTCCCCCCCTTCTCATCTCTATCTTGCTATCAAATCATGATTTCTCTCAGATTTGAATGACCCTAACTGAGACATTGTTATGAGATAATCTCAGGGGAGGACAGTGAGATTTACCCCACCCCCACCCCAATAGAGCTATGACACTTCTCTTCAGTGGCTGGAAGTTGGTGCCTTTGCATGGGTGTGGATATATTTTCCAATCACAGCATAGCATTCTGTTCAGCCTCCAGAGCCTGGCTAAGCTGCACCTGAATCACTGTTGGCTGGCAGGAGACTGGCACAGGACAGTAGGGCCAGAAAGAGCATAGAAGCCCTTCCATACTGGAGGGAAGGAGCTGTTTCTGAGGCCTGGCATCATCCACATCAGACATGTTGGTCAGGACAACAACCTAAACAGTCAAAAGATGAAGATTCCCTGTGAGACGGAATCACCTAAGGAGAGGACAGAAACATGATGCTTGAGATAAATATAGATTGCTTTTTACAATGTACAAATGAGAATGCTAATTAGCCAAGGAGCTGTGCGTGTATCAAAATCTTAGAGAAATCAGTGTTGCTCTGATGGCTAAATAAGACTTTGTTTGGCTTGTCTAATGCTGTATTTGAAAAATTGATGGCCACGAAAGAGTTGGAGGGGAGTTCTTTCTTTAAGAAATCTGGCAACTGTAGAAAGCCACCTCTGCCTAAGGCCCGAAGGTAAATTGTACTTGGGTGTTTGTACACAATTAAATTCTCCCTCTGCCCCTCCCCGACAGCAGAGATTATGTACTGGACAGCAAGACTCTTCCCTGCCCTGGCCTCAGTGCCCCTGCAAGCATCCTAAAACAGTAGCATACTATCAGAGGCGTATAGAATGCTCTGCTCAGTAATATCAGATTGTGTATTCTTTCTAAGTGCTCCAGAGGCAATCTCTAGAATGCATCATTCCCCAAGCCACCATTGAAAAAAAGTGGGTACATATGATCATGAGCAATGAGATTTCATGTACACAACTCTTTTCAGTGGCTCATTCACTGTTACCTGTCAAACACTCAAACATTTCCCTGTGTCTTTCTGATAAAGCAACATGTTAGATATTCTGTGCTTGTGTGCCTTCCTCTACAACAGTGGTTCTTCTTTTTTTCTTTTTCTTTTTCCTTTTTTTTTGAGACAGGGTTTATCTGATGTAACTCTGGCTGTCCTGGATCTTACTCTGTAGACCAGGCTGACCTTGAACTCACAGAGATCTGCCTACCTCTGCCTCTGCCTCTGCATCTGGAATGCTGGGATTAAAGGTATGTGCCACCACTGCCAGTCTCAAAAAGTGGTTCTTAACCTTCCTAATTCTGTTACCCTTTAGTACAGTTCCTCATTGTTGTGGTGACCCACAATCATAACTATAATTTTGCTACTCTTATTTTAATGTAGATATCTGATAGTCAGATGGTCTTAGGATCCCTGTGAAATGGTTGTTCAACTCCCAAAGGGTCAAAACCCACAGACTGAGAACTGCTGCAGGATGAGGAAAACTAAAGTAACAAATGGAGATTGGTGGATATTCACTATGAATGATCCACTGGACAGAATGAGGTGACAGTGAATTCACCCCATTCACCAAAAGGTAGCTTGCCTGAAGGAGCACGTCATGAACTGCGGGTGTCTCCATGCCTGACAATCACTTAACTTTTCCATAGGCATTAGGCATTATTGAAGTCCAGGTGGCTGGCCCCAACCCCAGAGTATCTGATGCCCTTTATCTGGGATAGGGCCCAAGATCTGACATTTCTAACAAGTCCAAGGTGACGTGAGAACATCAGAAGTCACACTTTAAGAAACACTGGTGTAAGATTACCCTTGGAATCTAAAGGATCTTCTTTGAGTCGCACATCTGTCGTCTTCTCAGCAAGCAGGCACGCACACGAACGTAATCTAAGTGTGTTTCCTCATCTCCAGTGTATGCAATGAGATCCTCCTGGTGGACAAGTGAGAGGAACCAAACACTACTAGACAATGCCAGACACGCAGCCTGAGAGCCTGTGCCTCTCTTTCCCGTGTAGCCCACCACTGAAAGGGAAGAGAGACAAGCAGCCAGATGGGAAGGCAGCCTATCTGCCCAGCTGCTCCAACTCATATTTTAGGATTTCAAACTGGAATTGAGGAGACAAAAAAAAATTAAGTTATTGTCTCCAAGAGTGTGGCAAGGAGAGTCCAGCTGACACCCAGGTGGAAAGCTAAAGTGTCCTTTATTCTGACTTTTAAGTTCAGCTTGTGTACGCACCTGAGGCAGCCTCACACTCAGTCTCTCCTATAGCCTGAGAAACAGGAGACAGCTTGAAAATCTCCTCTCAATCAGATGGCTGGTCACTCTACCTGCTTGTTAGAACTGCTTTCCCTTTGCAACAAGGCTGCCCAGCACAGAGTTACCATGCACATCCCCCCCAGCCCGAGAGAGACAGCAAGGGGATATATATATATATATATATATATATATATATATATATGTGTGTGTGTGTGTGTGTGTGTGTGTGTGTGTGTGTGTGTGTGTATGGAGTTAGGGCTCAGGTGACTATTCACTAAGATTTTCCAGAGACTTCCACTGTCTACTATATTCCAACAGACTTCAGTATCAGAAGGCTATACTCAAAGTAATTCTCTAGCTTTGAGAAAAACCACTCTCCGTCTGCGACTCTGTTGCCATACATATGACTATCATGTAGGGTTTGGACTAATACTTAGACTACTTTTCAATTTTTGATTCCCTTCACATCCTGAGTTTCACCATTTTCCTTTTCCTCACTCCACCCCCCAAAAAAGTCATCTATTAGTAGTCATCCATTGTGTAACTTTAGTGAGTTCTCCATAGGAAGAGCACTTTCTGATGAAAGAGCACTTCATGATGAACCATTACTTTTTACTCAGATAAACAGTCAAGATAAACACACACACATACACACATACACGTACATACACACATACACACACATACACACACACACACACACACATACACACACATACACACACACATACACACACACACCCTCTTTTGCAGTATTGAAATCTCTGGACTGTACCAGCCCACCAGTGAACTTAAATAAATAGTCCCAAGTTATTTCATTAAAGAAATCAGTGAGCTGTGTGGAGATGACAAAATTAAGAATGACTGTCCAGACCGCCCGTACCTTGACCAGCTATGAAGAGGAGACGAAGATATCACCAATTGTGCTGTAGCAGTTTGCAAGACATGATTGTTCCCACCGAGTAGTTTCCTAAGGTTGAGAAAATGTCTAAAAAAGTGTTTTTTCTCAGTTTTAAAATACTCACAGAGTAACTATATTTCCCCATGAAAATGGGGCTCTGCCGCTGATAGCTCTTTACAATGACACTCACAGTATGTAGGACACCAGATGTCCTGTGGGCACCAACACTCTTCGTTCTACAGGAGTTCCTACAGAGAGGACCTAGAGTGAGTACAGACCATGAGCAAAAACGCAGTGTGCTGAGCCTTCTTCCTTGACTTCTCTTTCTCCAAGGTATTGTACCCAGTGACTCCGAAGATGCACTTCAGCACAGTGTGCGGAGTGGGTAGGGTTGGGGAGACAGGGCAGCAAAGGAGCCAGGAGGGGGCGCCTTCTGAAAGTGTTCACACCCTCACTCCCCACCACTGAGTTCTTTCTCCTTCCCCATTTCCCCTTTGATAATTTATTCTTTATTTGCTCCTTGAAAATTTCACACATGTATGCTACATGCCTTGATCGCATCAAGCCTCACCTCCACTCCAACTCAGCTCAGGGCCCTGGACCCCCGTCACATCTCGTGTCCTCACAACTTCATGTCATGGTGTGTGTGTGTGTGTGTGTGTGTGTGTGTTTGATATGTTTGATGTGTGTGTACATATGGACTAATGCTTAGGCCACTTCTTAAATTCTGATTCCCTTCATATCTCCAGATTCACCACTTTCCTGTCCTATACCTGACCCCCAAAAGCCATCTATTTACAGCTAACTATTGTGTAACTTTAGTGTGTGTGCCTGTGTGTGTGTGTGTGTGTGTGTGTGTCTGTGTGTGTGTGTATGACTTCAGTTAGTTTGGTCCATACTTACAATGTGTATAGAATCATCCACTAGGTAATGAGAAACCTAGGGAAATAATTTCTCTCTTGAGTCTTCTGAAAGTTAGGTAAATCAGGTGATCATCTGAGATAGTGTATTTCAAGTCTCTAAACCTCTTTGACCATCAGCACATCAGAAATTGTCCTCAATTTTCACTGACCATGCCTATGATGCATATATAGATCTGACTTGGAAGGTTAGATCGTCTAGTCCACCCTTACCCCTCACAGACAAAGACCTTCATGACTAGTGCACCTAATAAAGTGGAAAGAAGGACAAAGATTCATACCCAAGGGGGCTTCTGAGACCACGTACCAGGGTCTCCCACAGTTGCGGTGATGTGAAACAACTTTTTCTATCTGTCTTGTGTTGATATAACATACATAGAGGAATTCCTTGAATAGACACATATGGGTTCTCACCAACCTCAATTAATATATCATGTCTCCAATTTCCCAGCAGGTTAATTTATATACTTTACCTAAATGCAAATGTAACTGCCTGAAATGATTATCTACTTTCTTAACTCGTTTGGTTGTCAGGAGAATTAAGATGTATGGAAAACGCTGGATTTGAATTGGAAGAGAAATACAAACACAGATCTAGCTTTCTTTCTTCTTTCCATTTTTTTTTTAGTGCTTTACCTCTGAATTTAAATGTATTTTGGTTTTTCCCTCCTGAAGGATTGTCATTCTTTTTCTTATTGATTGAAATAAGGGGCTTTAAAATGTTTGCTGAAATTGTCTATGCAAAATCTTTTCTATTGAAAAAAATATATCTTTAAAAGGCGAGTTATCATCGTTTGAAGTACTGCAAAACTGTCAATTCTTGGAATATTCCTTTCACATGTGGAGCAGTTCTCTAGGAAGTGCCAAAATAGTAGGTGATTGCTGCCATCAGCAACAGCATGAGCAATCCAACACCAACTCCCTGAAATGTGTGGGACTCTGCAATTAGTACTGTGGCGCAAAGGCTCTTGCCTGTGAAGAAGAAAGTGAACCCACACCACAAACATATCTATTATGACACAAGTGGTTAGAAATGAGCATGTGCAGAACTTAGATTCTGAAAGGTCAACCAGGAGATTTTAGGTCTTGTCAATAATTACCTGCAAGAATGGAGACACAGAAGTTCTTAAATCCAGGCCTTGTTCATTCCATCCCACAGCCTCCAGGGATTCTACTGAAGTCTCTCTGATATCTCAAGGCTTTGAATGAGCCTGCAAGAAAGATGAGATCTAATGTGGATTGAAAACATGAAAAGGCACTCAAGGCAAAGAGGAGATGCCTGTGAAGAGATGTGGAGTGATATCTACCTAGAGAATCAATGATAAAGCTTACTTTTAAAAAGTTTCCAGGCTAGAACACAGGACTTTAAACTCTGACACTGGGGAGGTCCATTCAAACTGCATTATGCCAGAAGTGGGGGTGTGGCTTAAATTTAAATGTAAGATGTGATGAGTGACCAGGAAGTAAGAATCTCCATCTATGGCACATTTCCAGCCTTCCATTGCTACATACAACAACCATTCACATTGCACCCCTTTTAACACTTACATATATTACTTGTTTTCATAGTGACAAGGATCAACACTAGTGTCTCTCATATGCGATACAAGTGTTCTACCACTGAGTCACAGCCCTATCCCCTAACCCATATCAGGAAGTTCAGAGGAGCTCTGTATCAAAATCATTGCTAGCAGTGATGGACAGCAGGTGCATGAAAAAAAAAAAAGTTCAATGTCAGAGAAAGTCAAGGGGAGAAATGCAGGCAAAAACCCCAATGAGGGATCAACTGACCTTTATTAAAATGATTCTTATCAGAAAACACAGAAGTAGACTACTGGGATGACTGGATAAGGCGGATAAAAGCACTTGCTCCCAAGCCTGAAGACATGAGTTTGATCCCTAGAAAACACATGGAAGAAAGAGAAAACTGATCCCTACAAATTGTCTTCTGATATCTTCTCATCTGTCATGGCAGGCAGGGGCAGCCCAACCCCAAATAAATAAAGATGAACATATGGATAGATAGATAGATAGATAGATAGATAGATAGATAGATAGATAGATAGATGATAGATAGATAAATAGATAGATAGATGATAGATAGATGATAGATAGATAGATAGATAGATAGGTAGATAGATAGATAGATGATAGAAAATATTATGTTGAACAAAACATCTGGAAAGGAACAAATGCACCAAAGATACAAGAATAGTGAATTCTTCGCACTATTGCTGGGAAGGTACAAAAAAAAAAAAAAAAAACAGCCATTGTGGAAGACAGTATGAAGGTTCCTTAAAAGTTACAAATAAATCAACCAGGGGACCCCATTGCTGCCCCACTACTGGGTATAGATTCAAATGAAATGACAGTAGTAAATATAACAAAGAAATACATGCCCATGTTTATTGCTGTAGCATTCACCAAAGTACAAATAAGGTATCAACCAAGGTGTCCATTCTCAGATGACTGAGCAAGGAAGACATGCTGCTTTAAATTGCAAAAGGATTGCTATTCAATCACCCTGTCATGTACAGCCTCAGGATGGAAAAGGAGGACACTGTGTCTGCTGAAACACACCAGGCAAACATGCCACGTATTTCCTCTCATCCATGGACATGAAATGAATCAGTCATATATAAGGCAAGAGCTTACTAAAAATCATCTGTGCCTAGCCAGGGGCCTCATCGTCATGGGTGAGGTGGGGGTGGACATAAAGCGCACAGTGCGTTTAGCAGATGAGAGGATGCCAATGTTTACAGTGTGGCAAGTGACTATTGTCTATTATTAATCAGTCATTGGAAAACAACCACAGGAGCATTTGAAGCTTAGCAATACAGGTAATTAATAACATTTGAGGAGATGCAAAAGATAGTTACCTTGATTTGATCATTACATACTGTGATTGCAATACTGTGCCCCAGAATGAGTACAATTATGATGTCAATTAATTACTTTAAAACAGAAAAGCAAAACTCTCTGCATGCCACACGCAGCTGACAAACTCTCGCACACCGTATAGAATCTCAGTAGTGGAGGTCTTAGTAGATGTCTCTAATCCATTTTGCTTTTTTGTCTTATGTGACCTCAAGTGCCTTTTTTACCGGCTTTCAGAGATAGTAGGGGAAAGCACTTCTGAGATTTTTGAATATTAAAGGGAAGAGAAGAAGATCGGTTAGCTTGCAACTTCATGACTCACAATATGTATTTGCATGGGGCTTGTGGTTGAGACAGTGATTGCAGGAAGCACACTAATATTTTAAGGAAAGTGTTACATTTATTGTGTGCACATGACACCATGGTGTGCATATGCAGATCAGAAAACATCTTTCAGGAGTTAGGCAGGCCCTTCACTGTGCAGGCCCCAATGTTTGAACTCAGATCCTCGGGCTTCGAACCTTTACTTTTGAGCCAATCTGCTGGCTTCTTGGCTCATGCTTGTTGGCTTCTGCAAGCTGTTAGATAGTGGACATGACAGGGGAGGTAGAGTGGAGAGGGGAATAAAGTTAGAATAACCAAGTCTGGAACTAAGCTGCTGGAGCCTAAGGACAGTGTGGATTTGAGAACACCATTTCATGTCTTTTTGTATCAATCCCATTAAATCCCTCCGGTTTCAGACAGTACTGCTTGCTTCACCCATCTGACAGCTTTGAGAGGTATAAAGTACTATATAAGAAAACTGATTTGAAAAATCCTCATTACATTTTTATTTATTTATTCTGTTTTGAGGTGCCTATGCCACATCATGGCTTGGGAGGTCAGAGGACAACTTGAAGGAGTCAGTTCTCTCTTTCTACCATGAGGGTCCTGGGAACCAAACTCTAGTTCTGAAGCTTAGTGATCAGGACATTTACTTGCCGAGTCATTTCGCCAGCCTAGAGGTGCTAGCTTCATTTCTGTCACAGTGATAAAATATAAGGACAAAAAGCAACTTTGGGAGATAAAAAGGTTATTTTGACTTACCATTTGGGTCAGTCCATCCTTGAGCTCAAAGCAGGAACTAAAGGCAGGAACTCGAATGCAGGCCTGTTTGCTTTTCCATATTGCATTATCTCAGAACAAGGGACTTACTTCACAGCCAAAAATGTATGGAAGGAAACATTGAGTCTGCTGTTTGATGACACATATATTGGATTATGCTTATCTAGGTTCCTTATACAATTCAGGAGCACCTGCCAAGGGAATGGAGTTACCCTTAGTAGGTTGAGCCCACCTATACCAGTTAGCAGTCAAGGCAATCTCCCAAAGACAGGCCCACAAGACAATCTTATCTACACAATTTCTCAATTCAGATTTTTCCCCCAGATAAGTCTGGAGTTTGTTAAGTAGACATTTAAAGCCAGACATGATATCAGTGGAAAATGGTGATTTAAAATTAAAATGGTTGCACTAATATTAACTGTTATTCATATGGTCAGGTTTCATTAATAAGGAGATTGAGAAGTAATTGTTGTGCATATGTCATCATAGATGTGGAGTTCTGGATCACTGTAAACAGATGACCACCCTGTAGCAACTGACATGGTACCAAGTTGACAACTATTTATTGTTGGCAAAATGCTACACACATTGTTAGCATCTTAATGAGCAAAAATACAATGAGAAGAGTCCAAAGACACTAGAGAGTACAAAGCTCTTACCTTACAAACAAGGAGAGAAAATCAAGGAACTGGATCAGATTGGTCTGTGATAATGTCTGCAGTAGATTGCCTTACTGCTAATTGATTTAAGTGTGCATAGTCTACTATGGGCAGCACCACTCCCTGGGCAGATGGTTCTGAACTGGATAAGAAAGCCTAAGAACTTATAAGCCAGTCTGTGAGCTCCTAAACAGCATTCCCTTCCTGGTTCCTGTTGTATTGTTTCCTTGGTCTGAGGTAATGGTAGCAGCTTGCCTTCAAGCTCCTACCTTGTTTACATGCTTGTGTGAGTTTTTGCCACTTGCCTTGTATCTCCTCCAGCATCCTTCTTGACACCTGAATTCTGCATATGCATCTTTGATCTCACCTTGCCTTCTGGAGAGCCTTGTGCTATGACTTGGATATGTTTCACTTCTGTCAAAATTCAAGCCGAGGCTTAATTTCTCAATTCAGTACTAGGAGACAGGGCATTTATGAGATGATAGCATCATGGGGCACGCCCACCGTTATGAACAGTTTAATGTCTTCCTTGAGAGACTGAGCTAATTCTCATTATATTGGACTAGCTACTATAAGAGTAGCTTCTCATAACCTAGGTAACCCCCTGTTTTCAGCTTCTTTCCCATGCACCACTGGCCTGCCTTACAAGCTTAGCTGTTGCATATGCTGGCTGCCATATACTATAACACGGGGCTCTTGACAGATGCATGCACCACTGGCAACCTCCCAGGTTCTATAACTGTCATCTAAAGAAACCTCATTTCTTTATAAATCAACTAGCTTCTGGAGTTCAGTTGCAGAAACAGAAAACTGACTAATACACCAGAGTTGTTAGATAGCAATTGATATACAAGGAAAAGAGGCTGGAAGGATAGATGTCCTGCCCAAAGCCACACACTGTGGTAATATGTGAGTCCCTCCTGTCTAAGGCTGCAGCCCTTGTCATGTAGAGATCCATGGATTAATTCTTGTCAAAGGCAGACTTGAAATTAGCACATTGAAACTAGTCATGATGGATTTGTTAAAATCCCTCAATAATTGAAAAAAACAAAAAACACCACCAGTAAACAGCACAACCAATCACATTCCAATAAGACATCATTGAGGATCCTCATAACTTAACAAAACCTTCCAGACAAACAGAATGGAGCATTTAAATATTATAGGACAAGGAATTTCAATCTGTTTATGAGCAATTCCTGGTGATGGAGTGGGTAGTCATATTGCAGGCAGGTTTGTATGTATCTCTCTGTTCCAGGAGATAGTCCAGAGTCCCTGAAATGTTAAGCCTTCTTCAGAGATGCCTCATTTAGAAAGAATGGCAGGAATGAAGTTTGTTTCATTGTCTTCGGAAATGTTTCGTGTATGTTTAGAAAAATGAAACACTGGAAGTTTGTGAATAGTGGCCAGCTCTGTTTCAAAGAGCCCAATTCAGAACCAAAGAGAATTACTGCTTTTCTCTGGAACTCACATAGCTTGTTGATTTGGTCCCTTTTGCCTGTCAGGACAGGAATGTCCTTTATCACAATTCTGGAGCTGGGTGACATCTAGCTCTCAGTGTCAAAATGACTGAGTTTCCATCACTTTTACGAGGAAGTAATTCTCCACCTGCAATATCCTGCTAGGCAAGTGCAATCCTGAGAGTGTGAAGTTTGCCATTCGTAGAAATCTGGCCTCACAGGACATAGGCTATTGTAGCCTCTGATAGCCCGTGGGCTTTCCAGGATGGGTGACTCTGACTGCTGGGAGGTGTTCATTGTATGTGGAGGGAGTTCGGAGACCACCAGTGACTCAGAAAAATTGTTGCTACTACACATGACACAGACCTGTGTTCAGAGTGCCCTGTCTTTTTCTTGGGGAGCTGAGAAGTCCTTGAGTGGATGTGTAAAGAATGAATTAAGTCTAGAGTGAATGTATGCTGTTTGACATGAGCACAGCCATGACAAGGACCCCATTGTCTCAGACCCATAGGGATGATAATGTCTTTCCAATATGGGTGAGGATCAAAGGGATGGCAAAGCCTTCCTCTTATTGGGAATGTTGACACTGTGCAAGTACCTGTGCTTGGGAATGGTGTACCAGTGTACAAAAATCAGCAGTTTCCTCCTCCCAGGTGTTTACAACCTGAAACTGAACCTCTACAGAGCCCCCATAACCCTACTAGCTAAACCCTCCTTCTGTGCTGTACAAAATAAACTCTCTGAGGTTTGACATTAATGTATAGTAGATGCTGCTCCAAAGGAGCAAGCACAACCACCTGATCCCAGCTTTTCTGTAGTGTGTGTCCGCCAGTTGGTCCTTTCTTCATTCTCTCACCGTCCCAGTCAGGTTAAGTCCAAGGCCACCCAGGACAAGGCATCTGCAGCAGCCTTTATACTCAGAAATCTCTTCCCCTTGAGGATTTGTGCTTACTGATAGGTATTTAGGAATTTATTGGAGTTAGGTCTTCGATCAGCAGCTATATGAAGTCAGGTCCTTTTGGGGAATGCCAGCACACAGTTTCTTTTTGGGAGTACTCTTGTGAGCCATCAGATTGTAAGTTTGATTCTTGGATCTGGGCAATATAAACTATATACCTCTGTGCTATGGAATTCTGCTGATATCAGTTCTAGAATAGTCCAACTCCAAGGCTCCATCTGCCTGATCTTCACAGAAATGAGGCAAAGCACTCCCCACACTTGCAAAGTGCATTTGTCTCTGGGTTTTCCAGTCTTGCTCAATAGTGAAGTGCATTATACCCATGTGTAGTAACATGTTTTTGAAAATATTATTTATCAAACTCCACGCAAACATTCAACCCTGCAGTGCCCCATGGGCTATTTTCTTAATACCCTATTTTTATTTTATATATATATAATTTTTATACCCTATTCAAAAAAGGTCCCAAGAATCATTTTAGTCAGGAATTTGGGATATATGCAGGACTCTGCTCATATCTGTGAATTCATAAAACCAATGATGATTGTTGAAAGTAAAACTCCATAATTGAGTTGTAGATGTTTGCGCACAAGATTCTGTTTCTGAAATGTCTCCAACACAGTTTCTTTTCATCTCTTACCAATAAAGTATGTGAGGCTTCTTCTTGGCTAGGGCATATGTGTGGAGCTGCTCAGACAGTTGCTGTCCTGGACATTGATGGTTATCTTGCTGTATGGAGAATGATGGGACATGTAAGTATGAAATAAGATTTGAAAGTGGAGAGAGACATAGTGTTAACACTACAGAACATCAGAGTGAGCCCATGAAGATAGATGACACAGATGTGCATATGTGTGTGTGTGTGTGTGTGTGTGTGTGTGTGTACATGTATGCGTGTCTTTACACAGGTCTTCATGTCTGCGAAGGCACATGAGCAGGGTGTGGACTCATGTGTTTTACAAACATTCCTTAATTACACACTGATTCTATCCCCCATTTTCCTTATTCTGCTCCTAGTCTGTTGCTAAAAGTTATCAGTTGAGGCTGATTGATTTATAAAGGAAGGAAGAAGAAGACTGCTTTAATTTGTGGTCTTGGAAGTCATAAGTCCAAGACTGCATGTGGTGACAGACTCCTGTAGAGGGGTCCTACTACCCCAAAGCTGAGTGTTTTCTTTTCCTGAGAGAAGGTTTTACCATAAAGGAAATAAATGTTCCAAAGCTAAGGTGCTCTCAAGAGCTACAAAAAATGTGCCAGTTGTGGCTTCCTTGCAACAGTGACCACGGAAGATGGTTGGTCTGCACACAGGATTGAAGTTGTGACTAGACACAGTTTTGGGATGTTTTGTGGTTAGGAAGAATCTGCCTATCTCCTAAGACCACTATCTGCCTGTCTACTAAGACCACTGGCATTTATATGTATGTCCTATTGTAAATATATCATCCTTCTGGAGGAACACATCACCTATATCATGCATGTCTTCTGCTGATGCCTACAAAATTTCTTTGTTTGCAATTACACTCAGGGTTTGACCCAGGAAATGGTGCTGCCCACAATGGGTGGGTCTTCTTATTTTAATTAGAATCAAGACAATCCCTTGTATTCCTTCCCAGAGTAGTCACTATCATCTAGACACACATTCCAGATGATTCGCGTAAGATTGTATCAGGTAATAGCTACAACCAACAATTACAGACTGTTCTCACACAGGGCTTCTATGAATGTAAAAAGATACAATGAGACTGGCCTACGGGTGGACCCTGATAAAAAAGAACCGATTCCCTCCTAAGAAAGTCGGCAAATAGCACCTTCTTTCCTTTCCAAGACATGAGGACAGGATATGAGCAGGGATGGAGGCCTTTATCATGAACCACATCTACTGACGGCTTGACCTTGGGCTTCCAAGCCTACAGAACCATGACAAGAGGACTTGTCTGAGCCACCCAGTCTGCAGCAACACAGTGTAGTGACAGTCCAAGCATTTAAGACATGTGAGGGCCAGATAGGTAGACATGAACTGCTCCGTCACTCTGATTGGAATGCCTGCCCATCGTGTGAAGATTCTAATTGCTTGGCATTGCACAGATGAAAGAGATACTTGATATTCAAAAGAAGAAAAGCATGGTTATTAAAGGTATAAATACCACGCTGCCCATAATCTTACACTGAGAAATTCTCAACCTAAGAATTTCTTTTGAAATCGGCTTTTTAATGTGCGTAATCCAGGATTGTGTCTTCTTTGGTCAACTATAAATCAAAGTGTGGTGCTATTTCCAGATGAATTTGCTGCCATGGCAACATGTGTGAGGTCACTGGGAGAACCCCATTGCTATGCAATGTGCAGGATGTGGGCTCACATTTCTTGTAAGATGGGCAGAAATGTCAAGTCTTGAATGAAAAGGGATAATATGAGATGCATAAAATGTAAGCAAGAGGTATTCTTGGCTAATTATATCATTTTTATTTACTGATTTCTGGCTTTCTGGAGAATATATCTGAGCATGTGGCTGCCCTGAACTAATGGTATTAATACATTAATGTCATATTGATTATTGCAGGTCTCTCAGAGGTTAAACAACCATTGACTTCTGCATAAGTAGCAGGAGCAGAACAAAGTATACAAAGGTACTTGATAAGGCCCATAAGCCTCACATTCCTTAAATTGAGAGGCTTTGGAGGACCTTAAGTATGAACTCACTATTTAGTTACCACAGACCTTGGTCTCTAAGATCACCCAAGTTAATGCAGATCCCAACTCCCTCAGCACTCTCCCCTCAACATCAGATCGCAGTTTCTCAATTGCAAACACTGCAGATTTTTTACCTCCTATTTTGTCAATGAATTCTGAATTTTAAGGCTCTGTGTGTTGACATTTAGCCCACAGAGACAATGCACTAGAACCCCCAGCCCTATGCAGTCACATCAGGAGAGATTTGTAGGGGCAGATTCTTGAAAAAGGTTGCACTAGTTGCTTTCTTAATTAAATTGAAAAATCCCCTTATGACTAGAGAGGGAACATCCCATCGGACCCTGGAGAGCCCTGCCTGGTGTGGGGAAGAAGTGAATCACATCAAGAAGCCGCATCGCAGCCAGTGCCGTTGCTCCTGGGCTTTGAGCACACTACTTTGCCAGAAGGAGTTTGTTTCCTAACATCAGCATGATGTTAGCTGAAATATAGATTAAGCTCACCAGCCCCCCTCAACTCACTCGGGGTCATTTTGGAATCTGCTTGAATTTGAAGAACTGCATGCTCTTACACTTTCCAGTCACACATTGGAAAGAGTCGCCGGGTGATGATTTAATTTTCTTAAGAAGCAATCCCTTCCTTCTCTCTGTCTTTTACTTTGGATTGCACCTGACAGACTGAAGCGCCTATATCAGATTATTATGTCGTAGCTCAGGTATTTGTCAAAATATATTCTTTCCTACCCTTCATATTACCTTTAAATTGTACTGTCTTGGGGTGCAGGCAAAACAAAATTCTGCTGATAAGAAAAGTTGCTGAGAGGAGGAGGAACATTCTCCAGCAAAGAGATGTCACACCCAGGGACTACAAAATAATTCACTAGATGATCAACATGCTCATGGATGTATGTGAAATGTGTGTGTTTGCATCGTGGATATGATGCTGCACCCCCAGTTTTCAGGAAGGAAGCAGAATTGGAAGAAGCAGTGAGAGGTGCTTTGTTGCTCTGTGTTAAAGTGAGATGAGCAAAGATGAACAAGATGATGGAGATTCTCTCACACTGGAAGCAGCAGCAATGATGGTTTAGTACACACAAGCCCAGATGCATTTTTATCACCAAACACATGATGGATAGTTGAATAATGTCTGAAATCTTCCATGAAATTTGAGGATACATGTCTCTTAGGTATCACACTTCAGTAGACATCACAACACATTGAAATAGTTGATTTTTTTGGGGGGAGGTGGTCTTTTTGAGGAAGGGTTTATCTGCTGAAACTCTGGCTGTCCTGGAGGCAAGGCTAGACTAGAACTCACAGAGATCTGTCTGCCTTTGCCTCTGCCTCCCAAGAGCTGGGATTAAGGCATGCACCACCATAGCCTGGCTAAAATAGTTGATTCTTATTCTGTCTATCTGAGTCTATGTTCAGAAGCTGGAGGTTCTGTGTTTCAGCACAGGCAGAACTCAGGAGAGGAGTGGAAGAAAGGCAACACTGGATGCATGATTTGTGAATCCCCAGCACAGTAAAAATGAGACACTCTTGCTGTAATTGTAAAGAGCTTCTGCACAGGAAGAAGGCATTAAAGTGAGCTTGAGGCCTTTGCAGACCAAGCCCTCAAGGCATTGGGAGAAGCAGAAAGGGCTTCAGATCTGTGTAGCCAGCAAGGTAGCCAGAGGGAAAGCAATTTGAGACCTGAAGAGCAGCCAGTAGCTCTGGACACCCTGCTTTGTAAGATGTAGTGGGGTAATTTTCATGATCTTAATGCAAGGAACAATTTTGAAAAGCACCAACTCCCTTACTCTGGTTCTAACATCTTACACGAAACACAGGGGGATCTCTCATCCAGCAGAGACAGACTCCATTTAATCAAGCATAGTCTAGGCACCACCCTGAGTTTTATTGAATTTCCAACTAAAAGACAGTTTCCTTTTTGCAAGCTCAAGGTAGCTGTGGACACTCCAGATAGTATGCCCGAAAAAAATTCTGCCTGCTTTTAAAGTATTTCATCTACTCCATCACTGAGTGTCTCATCACCTCTAACAAAGACCTGAGCTTAATCCACTAACTGGGACCTGTGCCATTTGCCATCTCCATCTTGGTGTGTAAATAAGGCAGATTTGTGTAGCATGTTGAACACACACACACATACTAGAGAGAGAAAGAGAGAGAGATGGAGAGAGAGAGAGAGATGGGGGGAAGGAATTGTACTCTATTGTACAGTATAACAGACCAGTTTTCAATAAATAGACTCATGGGTAATTTGTAATCAGTAATGATTTTCTTAGCCACATGTTCCGTTTTATATAATCTGTCTCCTGCTGAAATTTAGACAGGGGTTTGAGTGACTAGAAGTCTTAGCCTGCTGCTTGGCTGCTGTGGTACACTGCTTCTGAAGGCAAACCGCTCTCGGAGCCATGAGCTAGGGGACTGGGTTTGTGAGGTGGGGAGTGGAGCCTGAAGGAAGACCCCCTAGTGTTGGGTATTTCATGCTGCTATCTTCTGTTTCTGGTAAAGGCCTTCTTGCCTCTTCCTTCTGTCAACACCACTAATATTTATTGAGAGTGGATGGGAAGCTTAGCCCCTCACCTGAGCGTCATTTTGATTCTCCATGGTGCCTTGGCAGATATCCTAGAGTTGTGACTGGGAAGAGAAAACACATCTTCAAATGAAGCGGGGAGGACACAGAATTCTTTTTTTTCAGTGTGGACACAAATCACCCATGTTGAAACAGTCATTGATTCTGGCATGGTAACCTCTAAGAGAGCATTAACGGGATGTGACTCCGGTGTGCTTTCCAAAGTATGTTAGTATGCTAGGCGTTTTCAGAGAATGGAGGATCAATAGCCCAGTTTAACTTGGTTAACACAGCACCTACCGAGTTCATTAACCAGAAATTCCCTTTCTGGTTGAACATTTACTGCTCACTGCTGTTGGGAGGGGTCTTTTGCCTTAAATACTGACAGGACTGAGTAACAGGAGAGTGGCATTGACCACAAAGGGACAGAAGGTTAGCTTTGACAGAAAAAAACAAACAAAAACCTGGTGCATATCTTAGTGTAGTTCACACACAACAGAGAAAGCATTGGCATGGAATCCGGGAACCCTACTCTCTTGTGGGGCTGCTAAGAGTTCTAAGACTTCTGGAGGCCCTAGCTTTCACAATGATTTACTGCTAGACACCAGAACTAGAGATAATATTGAAACACTGATGGATGCACCATGAAAAAGGAAAGCAAAACTAGAGTCAAGTGCAGCAGTAAGCTACTGAGGGGCTCACCAAGAAAAACAAGTGGGCATTTTCATAGATATACACCCTGCCAGGCCTCAGCAGAGGGAACCCTCTGTCATGGCAAGCAGGATACTGGACAGTGGAACTCTGAGTGTCTCATCTCAGGGGTTTTTATTGATTCCTGAGCTCCTCAGGTGTTCTATTGATACTGTATGAAGCTCAGGAGCAATCAAACATCTTTTACATAAAGCCAACACCTGCAGACAATACAAAGCCAAGGCTTAGGCAGCCCCTTTTCCCAACAGTGCACAAAACAACCATTTGAAACACAACTAAAAAATAAACTTCTGCTTCAGTGGAATTCCTGGCTCTGTTCACATGTATGTGTACTACTGAGCTGTAGATGACAACAGCAGGCTGCCTGTCAGCTATCAGCTCACTCTTGCTCGGACTCCACCTCACATGTGAACAGAATGTCCCCATTTGCCAACCAGTCATAGTCAACTCTAAGGTTTCCTACCTTCTCAGACACTGGTGCAGAGTTGAAAGGTAATGCATTCTCCCCAGCATTTGTTGTAACCTTCCCCAGCAGATTCTCAGTTCTGCCAAAGTTCCCCAATAAGTTTCAAGAAATTGAATTACATCCTTTTATCCTAGGTATCACACACAGTCACAATGGCTGCCATTTATCCTGTGTGTTCGCCGTGCTGCCTACACATGGATTCATCTTCTACTTCTCTATTCTTCCAGGTTTTGCCACTGACAGTCTCTTTATTGTTGTTATTTTGTATTCCACTCTTTTGAGACAGAGTCCTCTGGTGTAGCACAGAGTGTCCTGGAACAGCTGGTAATCCTCCTGTCTCAGCCTGTTGAATGTTAAGATTCCAGGCATGAGCCATCATATGAGATTTTACATGCCATTTGTGGCTGAGACACATCTATGTTGCTTTTTTCAACAGTGCAAAGACTATTGGATGTATAATAAGATGATGCTTCTTGATTTCTTAAAAATCATATACCCAGTTGCATTTTTAATATTAAAGATACCTAGTTTTCTTTTTTTTTTTTACATTATTCATTGTCTTGGGACGAATCTTAAAGTCTAGATAATAATGTGTTCATTCCCAACACATCAGCCTTGCTATGTCATTGTTTGTCAGACCTCATTCCAGCTACCAACCATAGGTAGTCCTAGGATTGATGTTTTGCCTTGTGGCTGAGAGATTCAAACAGCCCATAGTCATCCCCCCACAAACCCTCCCCCCCCAAAAAAAAACAGAAACTAAAACAAAAAACAGTGATAAGGTGGCAATGTAGAGCGTGCTGTTTGTATTTCCACTCCAGAGCACAAGTGTGTCTCTGGGGATGAGGGTACGCACATTCTGCAGCTTTTATAGGAACACAAGGCTAAAGCTTGGTGAACCCTCAGTGAGACCTCGTTGTGTTCCTGAGAGGTTTCAGAATGGGAGCTGTCATTCTCTCTGAAGACTGAACTTCTCTGGGGAGCGTTAAGCTATCCTGACACCTCGTATTCAGTCCCCAGACACTCTGAATTAATTGTTGACTTGCTCAGTGGAGCATCTTAGAAGCATGGGATGTTCAAAGAATGCTAGGCATTTCCGTACTGCACTGAGATCAGAACTCTCCTGTCTGAGCTTACAGGAACTTTTGTCACTGTCCAGGCAATCTCCTTCACTGCAGCAAAGGCTCTGTGATCCATGGTGCTTTGGGATCCCTGTGACAAAATTAGTTATGCGGTGCTCCCTTCTCTGTGGCAGGATTACAGGGGTATACCTCAATCCCCTCATCATATTGATTCTTTGTAACATCAGCAAGTCTGTCTCCACTGTTTTGTTGGGGTTTTTTTGCTTGTGGTTTTGTTGTTGTTGTTTTGTATAAAAAATTGTTTTTAGACAGGCAAGAGCTTCTTATCCTGAACTAGCCTCTTAGCCTCAAATTCAAGATGTTGTCCAGGCTAAACCTGAACTCATGGGAACTCATCTCAGCCTTCTAAGACCTGGGACTACAGGGTACACTGCCATGCCTTGCTTAATTTTTTCACTCACTTCATCAGAGTCTATGCTAGTTTTGTTTATTTGTTACTCTCTGGACTGAACACAGGGTCTTGCGCATGTCAAGCAAGCAGGGAATCACTGAGTTACATTTCCATCCCTTCACATTTATCTCCATCCTTTCTCTCTACCTTTCTAGCCTGGTATCAGTAGAAAGGTTGGAATTCAATACTATTCAGATATCATCTAAAATGTACCTTTCTGGGCTTCTTGTCTTAAGTGTAAATAATTTAGAAGCCTTCACTCCTGCACTTCTACCACTGTCTCCCCATCCTCCCACACACAATGCACACAAACACAAAAGAGAATACACTGAAAAATCAACAAATCTTCCTAGACTATGAGAGAGATGAGGTCACAGGGAAATCCACCACTACAGAACTGTGGAGAGACGAGTGGGATGGGAAACACAGATAAGTCCAGTGGGGAGTACTAGGCACCAGGATGGGAACTAGGGTTATAGACAGGTGGAACCTAGCTGAATCCCAGCAGGAACACTAACCACCACTATGGGAACTAGGGAGATAAGACAGGTGGAGGAGGGAGTTCTCTGCACCTGCCACTCCCTCCGTAGGGCTCCCTGGTAACGGCAGAACATGACTACAGAAGAAAGATGCAGAGCTTGGACTCTGCAAAAGGTGTCTCCAAGGAAGTCCAGTGATGACAGGGAGACCAAAGCAAGGTCAGCGGCATAAAATTTGGCCCTTGAAGACTAGAGCTGTAATGAGTACCGTTCCCACCAGCTCCCTACAAATAAGGCCCCTGTAGAATCCTGACTTTCTTCTTTTCTTTTACTCAACGCATCATGTCACTTTTTTTGTCAAAAGATTATTGAGAAGACTAAAAAGCAAAAGCAGAAAATATGTAAAAAGACAGGAAAACATGAAAACCAGACCCAGATACATTCCTGGAACAAGAAGAGCAGGAGTCTGAATCATGATGATTAGATGTCAAGGGTATCGGATCCCAGATGGAGCCTAGCATGAATAAGTGAAGGTCAGGGGACTTATTTCTGAGGCTGAACATAGGCTGTGCTTGGAGTGTAGACATCACAGAGACCTATGCTTACAGGAGTTTCTCTCTACTGGGTGAGTCTGCCCCATGTAGCAACAGAGAGTCCTACAAGTTGGGAGGCAGAGAGAGTCAGAGACTGAACTCACTAGAAATGCCTGCAGTCCCAACAATAGTCAGAACTGGGGAATGGGTGTGGGAATTGGACTCTTAGGCTTCTGAGGTTCCTGTAGCACAGTGCCACATGCAGGAAACTTACAAACAAAACGTCATATTCCCCTGACTGAGGAAGCTAGGCGGTCAGGTTCTGTTAACCTTGTTCTTGGAAGCCTTTCCCTCAGCTTGTAGTGATGGCCTTCATTCTGTCTTTATTGGACTTCCCAGCAATGAGTCTGTATTATCGTCTATTCTCCAGAGGAGACCCAAACACTGTATTTAATATAATTACCTCTTAAAAGACCCTGCCTAATAACCCAGTCACATTTTAAATATGGATTTCACAAGATAGAATTCAGTTAACAAATTTTCTAAAATTGAAAATCAAAAAGGAAAACAGCAGAAAGAAAAACAATACTCACACAAGAGTAGGAAGGAAATGAATAAACGACAGTGAAGGACAGGGTGTCATAGGATGGAAGGAAAGGCGTGTTACAGTCGTTGCCCACGAGATTAAAGAGCATTATTGAAAAAGCAGGCTGGGGAAGCGGTTAAGTAGGTAAAGCACTTGCCGTACAAGTCTGAAGACCAAAGTTCAGATCCTAAAGACCCTATAAAAGTCATATGCGCATGGTGGCCTGGATATAATTCCAGCAAGACACAGGGGATCATAGAGTAAGCTGGCTAGCTAGAGTAGCACAAACAACAATCTCCATGTTGAGGAAATGACAGCATGAAAGGCATAAAGCAACTACCTAGGAAAACACCCAGTGTAAACTCTGGCCTCCATAATTGCACACAGCTGTGCACACACATGTGAAACACACACACACACACACACACACACACACACACACACACACCCATAAGACTACAGTAATTATAAATGAATAATACAAATTGCAAACAAAAACTCATGTGGAGAAAATTTTTTCTCTGTATAGCTTTTGATTAGCATGCATATGTCATAAACATCTTAAGAATACATCATTCTACAAGTTAATATAGAGAATATATATTGCATGTCAAATGTAATATTATATATATGAAAAAGAATAACGATCTAAAATCATTTAAAATCTTCCATGCTAAGAAATTAGAAAATAGAGGGTGTATTAAATATGTATAGTATTTAAATAAAAAATAAAATATTCAAATAAATATTTAAACAACATTTAAATATGCATAATATTTAAAAATTAAGAAGCAAAAATTTATAAATCACTAATATCAGCTATGAAATGCAATCAGTACTGATACCATGTACATTAAAGATTAGAAAGGCAATTATGAATGCAGGCTTGTCCACAAGTGTTTATCAGTAAATACAGAAGAGCAGTTCATTGATGGACACTGTCCACAAGAGTTCACACAAAGAAGAGGACTAATTCAGTAGACGTATTCCTATAACAAATGAAGTTATGCAATAAATAATAATACCTTTGCACTGCAAACAACAGGGAGACTGAGGCAAGTTTTACTAATAAATTTCACCAAGCTTTAAAAGGACAACTGGTCCCTGCTCTCCAAGGCTCTCTCCCAGCACCAACACAGAATAAGGTCTGCTTGACTCTGGTAGGTAGATGTTATGGTAATTCCTAAGTCAAAGGAAGCCCATGAGAAGAAACCGGCAGCCTAAATCCTTCATGACACAAAAGTGCCCTTCAAAACTGCAATCTGGGCTATTCTCCAAGAATTCCCTGTGAAATGCCTAACTGTCACTGACAGGAGAAAAAAATCTCCCTTAGGGTTTGGCACTCAAGAGACTGGTAAATTTTACTGCAAAATCCCAGGAGGGATTTTGGCCCAAACTTGGAAATGGTCCATGGGAGCGTGTTTTGTGCTGAGCCCTGCTTCCCACAAGTGCTCCATACAGAGCTCCAGGGTGCCAAGACAAAATGCTTGGCCCATCTGAATCACAATGGCCATTTTAAACCAAATACCTCTCATTTTATGGTTTTATATTTATTTTATTTTTTCCTTAACACATCAATTTTTAAGAGCTTTTCCATTTTTTTCTAATTTTTTATTATTTGAGAATTTCATACAATGATTTTGGTCATATTTACCTTTCTTCAAACTCCTCTCAGATTCAGTCTCCCTCCCAAATTTGTGTCCTCCATCATTTTAAAACCCTCAAGTCCAATTTGTGCTTCTTTTGTGACGTCTGATATGTGGCTTTCCACTGGAATATAGTTGATTTACTAAAGTTTACACTCTTAAAGAAAACTGACTCTCCCTCTCCAAGCAGCTATCAGACAGAGGTGGGACTTCATGCCCACCTCCCCCTCCATGCTGGACTGTGGTCTGGTTTGAGTTTATATAGGGCTAGTGTGTGCTGCCACATTGTTGTATGTTCCTATGTGTATCTGCCCTGCTGTGTCCAGAAGACACAGTTTCCTTTCCCCAATTAAAGATCTCTAAGCTTTGGGAGAGAAGGTGTAATATAGATGCCCCAGTAAGGGCTAACTATCTCATGGTCTCTTATTCTCTGCACTTTGGCCAGTTGAGGGTCTCTGTGTTAATCATAGTCTACTTCAAATAGAAGCTTCTCTGTTTAGGATTAAGAGATGGATTAATCTATGAGTGTGAGTTTAAGTCACTAGAAGTCAGTTTAATTTTATGGAAATTATTATTTTCTGAGAATTGAGAATGGATGAATTGAATTTCAGAAGTATCCTCTAGATCCACATTTCATGGAGTGCTGGTGTTATATGTCATTGGTATCTGTGGTTTATTCCATTTTAATAACTTATCCAATTAAATAATTTTGTTACAGAGTCTCATGAACCCAGACTGACCCTAAATTTTCCATGTAGCTGAGGATTTTTTTTTTCTCACCTCGTACATGGATCTCATTCAGTGTCAGGACAGCTTTCCAACAGCATAGTGATGATTCTTAAATGCCTATTTCCAGGAAACATGTCGCCCCTGAATCCAATTTCACATAGTCTGTACATCTAATAAACATCATGACCTTAGCATTTCCTGGCACTGGAGAGGTGGCCCAGCAGTTAAAAGTGGTTAAGATTTGGCTCTCAGTACTCATGTTGGACAGCTCACAACTGCCTGTAACTCCAGATTCAGGGGAATCTGACACCCTCTTCTGGTCCCTGGGCATACAACCAGTGCACCACGCAACACACACACACACACAAACACACACAAACACACACACACACGAGAGAGAGAGAGAGAGACAGAGAGAGACAGAGAGAGAAATAAATCAATACTTAAAACATGACCTCATTCTGAAGTCTGAGGCTGGAAGATCTAAATTCAAGGTCACCCTGTGCTACACTGTTAATCAATAATCAATGGTAGCCTTCACACAACCCCAAACACAAAACTTTTGATCTATAACCTCTCCTCCCTACAGGATCTGCTGGGACAATGGAAAGATAGAACTCCACACCCAAGGAAGGAGCCCATGCCTGATAGTGCTCATAGAGGGTAATCTTAAACTCTTTAGGATTGTGAAATTTAAACTAAATAATACAAACCAAAACTAATTTGATGCTATTTAAATATTTTGCCTTCTACTTGACATCTTTACTTTTACTCACATATATTTATTTCATCATAGCCAAACTATTTTCAAGTAACTGCAATAAATTTCCCTATTTACATCCTCTCCCCAGTTGTGGTCCCCACTACACATACTCCATTTTATCCTTATGACTCTAGCACAGTGCAAAGGTGAGTAGCCTCTCTAGCAATTACCCCTTCATTCAATACATAGACATTGATCCACTAGTACAACAATACCATTAAATAGCTGAGAATAAGAAGGGAAATTACCTATGTTATAGAAGAGTATAAAAAAAAGAGACAGAAAAAAAGCAAACAAAATATAAGAAAAGGAAACATGAAAGACAACAAAGGAAATAATTAATGGCAAGGCTCAGATTTTAGAGAGGCAGATCTATTTATCAGTAAAATCACTGAACAGAACCTAATACACTGAAGAACTAAGTATTAACAAATCGGGAGCTCTTCTATGCAGAGGGAACAGAAAGCCAATGGCCCTAGGAGAGGGCAACCTGTGTGTATCTGAGGAACAACAGGGAAATGAGTAGTGCCACAAGATCAGAGGAATAAGAGTAGATAGGCAATATGCATCAAGGCACGATCGCAGGAGACACTGCAGGACACAGTGACACTCGAGTTCTCACGATTTCATTCACACATACCCAGCAGACATGGGACTATAGATGCGAGTTTGAGCCAGGGTAGAGATCTGCAAAGAGAAGGTACTTGCATACATTATGGGGACCCCAGTGGAGTATGGCAGTATAGGAGCCACCACCCAGGAGGACTTGGGTTATAAACTAAGCGTTAGGAAGGGGAGGGCAAGTCCCACTTGTCATCTCTGGGACATTCACAGAATATCCATGGAACACTGGTTCTGTGTTTTCTGAAGCTACTTTATCCATGGATGAACACAACGGAGACACGCCGTTGAAAGAATACACACGCTGCTCGTGCAAATGTGCATGCCTTTCGGAACAGTGGGCTTTAAGTTTCACATCTTTACGCTCAATTTCTAATCTTCTAAAAAAATTGTTTTTGATGTGTAAGGGGAAGGAGAAGAGGGAGGAAATGCAAAGAGAAATGAAACAGAAGTAAGGCCAAGCATCCTCATTTATGTGTGAGCGGAGGGAGAGCACCTTCAGGCATAGCAGGAGAGCGTCCCTGCTCAAATGTACAAAATCCACTGATCCAGGGCCAGGAAACCCCTCTTCAGGGCTATGATTCAGGAAGCAGAAACTCACCCCAAGACATAAATGAAAAGGCTACAGTATTTAAGAATAAGTTTCTAAATGCCCAGTTTGCGGCACTTCCTTAGAAATGTGTTCTGGATTTTTTAAATTATTTTGTTTTATTTGCAGCAAAATTCAAATAAGGGGAAATTTAACACACAGTATATTTCATAGTAAATACGTCCAGGTAAAATCCCCCAGAAAGCTTAGAAAATCTAAACAAATAGGTGTTAAGGTTACCATAAAAAACAAAATAGCAATTTAGTCATGTTAATTTCATGTTATTCAGGGTGTCTCCTGTTACCAAGAGCATCAGAGATAGTCAGTAGTTGGAGGCGTGGTAAAAATAAGAGCTACCCAAATCTATCAGCACAAACCTTTTATTTTGGATATTTCTTGAGTATTCTCTATTTTTACATGTATTGTATGCACACTGTGCAATAATTACACTATGGTGTGCATGTATGTGGTGTATATGGGTTTTCATGTGTGTAGACTTCTGTGTGCACAGGAGCATATGAAGCATGTGCACTCGAGAGATGTTGACGTGGGCTGTCTTTCTTCATCAATCTCCTCTTCATTCATTGAAGTGAAGTTCCCCAGCTAATCTAACTACTCTGCTTGCACAGGGAATCCCCTGTATCTACCTGCCCAGTGCTGGGATTAAACACAGGCTGATATGTTCTCCTGTATTTTTTGTGTGTGTTGGGGATCTAAACTCAAGAGCCTTGCCCTTGTGGTAAGTGCTTTAGCTATTGAGCCATCTCCCCAGTCCATTGAGTATTTAATGTTTTACATGGTTAAAATTGGATGCACTGTTGTGGGCTATCCATTTAGAGACTTTCTCATTCTGTAGCCATATTGGCTGGCATGGAACTTACTTCCCAGCCCACGAAAACCCTGAGCCCCCACAAGTCTCCTGCTTTAGCCTACCAAATACTGGGAGTACATATGTTAGCCATCATACCAACCTCACCCATCTTAATAAAAACATCCATAATTTATAAGCATTTTGTGCTGTTAATAAAACAAATTTTATTCCCATAAATGACAAAGGCAAACCTGACCAAAAGTAAGCTTCCTTGTGAACTCTTGGGCTCTTTCTCAACATATGCCTGATGTACTACTAGCACAGAGCAGACACTGAAATCTAATTCTCTAGCTGCAAATACACCACCATGATAGATCACTCATGATGGATGAAATATGGAAATTCTGAAAAATAATGGGAATTATGCATGGTTTGTTAAAGCCTTGCCAGGTGTCAGGTGAATGCTCACTACAACTTCCCACAGCCAAGATGCCCAGTAACCTCCCCTTGTGTGCATCTCAGACATGTGATATTTAGGGGATCACAGCTTTATTCCAACTTACGGTAACATAATTAGAGCCTAGTCAATCAAGGCGGAAGACATGACACAGAACAAACCAGGAGTACCACTTAGGGCAACGAAAATTTACAGCCGATTTTATGTGGGCCCAGTTAAGGGCTTATCTCCTCCGCTGGACTATAAAAGGTTCCAGACAGGATAATAAGCCCTGGCTTCCCTACTTCTAGAAGCACCTCTGTGAATACCAAGTAAACAGCAGTGTCGATGGGAACCTGGTAAAGTGTGCAGTGCTCCAGAAACATGGTTTCTTCTGTTTTTTTTCCTTTTCATAGTCAACTCTTCTCTGTGAAAGTGATCAAACCACAGAAGAGATTTGCCCCTGGAGTGAGTCTAAACCATACACACATTCTAATGTTTTTCTCCGTACATACATGTTTATAATAGCTTCACCTTACAATTAGACACAAACTGAGATCAACAAAAATAAGTAATAACAATGGAACCATTACAATGTTATACTGTAGTACAAGCCAGGTGAATATCCATTCCCCCGTTGCCTCTTACTCAAGACTCAAAATAAGATGAGAAGCGACACAGCTTGGACCTGCAACACGTGGGAGGTGGAGAAGGACGAGACAGGAGTCAAAGGCCAGCCCCATGTATGTGATGCCCTCTGAGGCTATCTTGGGCTACATGAGAGCCTATCTAATATAAACAAACAGAAATCACATATATTATTTAGCTATTTATTTTTAGGCTGTGGCTATGTGTGGAGTCACCGGAGCAACTGATGGAGGCACTGATGCCAGCAAAGCTTAGTGCTTTGCCAGCAGAAGTCCTCTGGTGTTAGACACTGAGAAAACTTAGAGTCTACAGGTCTGTTTGGAGATCACGACCCAGCCCAGGCTAGAGCCTCCATTCGCAACAGGCTCTTGTGCCTGTTGAGTGCATCATGTATGATTAAATTGGTTTCTTGAGAACACTGTCAATGTGACATTAAGGACCGCTTTGAGTTCCTGTTGAATGTTGGCCTTCTCCCTTCTCATGGGGACTCTCATTTCGCTAAGCAAGCTTTCCCCAGATGAGATGCTGGGGTAATTTCTGGGCTCGTGTAGGAACGAAGTGGGTCACTTAAAGAAAACTGCTTGGCTGGGATAAGGATGACAGGAGCCAGGTACTGACGCGACAGTGACTTGTTTCTGTCTAAGGTTGATGGCAGGACCACAGTGAGCTGCTCTACACGCTGATCAACACTTAAAGTTTAAAAAGAGTTATAATGGATTCTAGCTCAAGGAGATAGCTCAGTGGGTCAAGTGTTTGACTCACAAATATAAGGGCCTGAGTTTTAGCACCAGAACCCATGTGAAAAAGATCGATTTGGTCACGTGTGCCTGGGGAAGCATATCCAGGAGGACTCCGGAGCTCACCTGCAAGTCAGCAGAGCTGATTAAGCAAGCTGCAGGCCAGGGAGAGATCATCTCAAAAAAATAACATAACTGTAGATATTGCTTGAAGGTAACCCCTAACATCTACACATGCACAGAAACACACACACACACACACACACACACACACACACACAGACACATAAACACCAATTTAAAGTATTTTTTAAAAAAAAACTAAATACAAACAATTATGCAAGAGTCTTAGCTGGGAAGACACTGCGACGATCAGACATGGGCATGCTTTTCTCTCCTCTCAGATGCTTTAATGAACATCGAGAGAAATTCCTTCAGATCATTTAAGTCGTACAACGTTCATGAGTGCAGATGTCATTGAAGGGTGCAGCAGCAGCCTGTGTGGTCAGCTGCTGCCTGATTACCAAGTCTTGCTTCAATTTACTGCCGTTTATCATTGCCTTTTAGATCTGTCTCATCCCTGTGGCTGAGGAGCAGATGCATGAACTGATCTGAGTTCATGTAGGAAAATATGAGAGGCTCTTTAGTTCCAGGTGCAAACTACCCTCCTCCTGTAGACATATGCACGTACCCTTCATTGTGACTTCAGATGGGAAAGCCAGCTCGCCACTTGGCATAATATGCTGTGGTTTCTGACCCGAAAGCCTCTCTCTCTCTTCAGATATTTGCCACTTATCACTATTGCAGCCACAGCTGAATGTGCACTGTGGGTCGCCCTCTAGGCAGAGGGCGACATAGAATCCTTCCCCAACCCTGTCCACAGAAGGTTCTAGAAAGTACAGGCAAAGGGAAGCAAGTCTAATGACCCTTAACCATTTCCAAAATGGGCTTTTAAATTATTTGTGCATTTGAATGATGAAAGCTTGCTCAGGCCCGGATTTGAAAGATACGTTAGCTAGGAGGAAATGTATGGATGGATGTGGAAAACATGGTTAAATGCACTCACACTGAGCAGGAAAACTCAGGGTCATCTGTTTCTATTGAAAGGTCACCAATTCCCTTAGAACTTTGTTTCATGATTATTTGATCTTGCTGTCTAGGTGGAGGCTGAGGAGATGACTCAGTTGGTAAGGTACTCATCACACAAGCACGTGGACCGGAGCTTAGGGTACAACAGTAAAACATACAAAGCTGGGCATAGTGGTGCGTGTCTTTAACCCCAAAGCTGGGAAGGCAGAGACAGGAGGGTTCTCGGAGTTTGTTGGCTGGAGAAGCTAGAAACTGGTGAGCTCCAGGTTTGGTGAGAGACCTTGTCCCAGAGGAGGCTGATTGAAGATGAAACCCAGTGTCAGCCTTTTCTTCTATATCAGTGGTGTTCAACCTGTGGGTTGTAACCATCGAAAAACACATATTTCTAATGGTCTTAGAAACTGAGACACCGCTGAGTAGCAAAAGTACTGTTATGAAGTAGCAACAAAAATAAATTTATGGCTAGGGGTCAGCACAACATGAAGAACTGTAGTAAAAGTTTTCAGCATCAGGAAGGTTCAGAACCATTATTTTACTTGGATATGCACACAGGTATGAACTTGCCTCCATGTAACTATGCACAGATACCTATACATTACACACACACACACACACACACACACAGATATGCACAGATGCACACATGCACCTCTAGGCTTTGGTTTCTATATATCCACACTCAACAGCCAGTGCAGTTTATTAGTTAGAGAGCACAGGAAACAGTATCCAACCTAACAATGTTTCTGTTATTGTTCTTCAGGAGCCCTGAGGTTATCCATCCCATGGGCATTGGGGGTTAAACTCTTCAGAATGCCTGGGCTACAGCATTTTACATGAGATTATTTTTTTCCTGCAAATATATTTTAAAAATAAGTACAATTTTAGCTGCAAATAGAGGACCGTGACCTAGTGCCTCCCAATCTGTCTGAACTCCTCGTATGGGCCATGGCCCCAATGATTTGATATTTTGAAAATATGCTCTCTCTGCTGACTGACAGAGAACTCTGTATCTTTTTCTTAATTTTCCAAAACTGTTATTTATTTTTACAGAAAATATGTGTGTGGCTAAGATATAGAGACGATGATGTCTCTGAGTGCTGATACGCAGAAGTTGGACATACACAAGTGACCGACTTCAAACAACAAAGCTTACCTGATCACATTGTGTCCATAAACTGACTCTGACATACACTGCTTTCTGGTAAAAGGTAACCATGGTGTTTATTGTTCGAGCACTTTCCTGAGTATAGTCTACTATGCATGGTTAAGTCATCCTTCTCCACCAGCCACTCCTAATGGCCTGTCATAATTTGGGCCACTATTGCTATGATGAAACACCATGACCAAAAACAAGTTGAGGAGGAAGGGGCTTATTTGGCTTTGCTTCTATGTCCATAGTTCATCCCTAAAGGAAGTGAGGACAGAAACCCAA
This sequence comes from Cricetomys ansorgei, assembly GCA_026225945.1. Classification (NCBI taxonomy): domain Eukaryota; kingdom Metazoa; phylum Chordata; class Mammalia; order Rodentia; family Nesomyidae; genus Cricetomys; species Cricetomys ansorgei. The sequence goes on from JAMJFZ010003960.1 coordinate 7,239,732, forward strand.
ACAAGGTGAAAACCTAGAGTCAGGGGAATATGCAGAGACCATGGTAGGATGCTGATTACTTCTTGCCAATCATAGCTTGCTCAGCCTGCTTTCTTATATAGCTGAGGACCACCAGTCCAGGGGTGACCCTACCTGCAATGGGCTGGGCCCTCCTCCATCAATCACTAATTAAGAAATGCCTCACATGTTTGCCTACAGCCTGGTCTTATAAGGCATTTTCTCAATGTTGAGAGACACATTGAAGTTGTTTCCAAATTCTGACTATTATGAGCAGAGCAGCCATGAACATGGTTGAGCAAGTGTCATTGTGGTCGGATGGAGTGTCCTTTGGGGATATGCTGAAGGTGATACAGCTGGATCTTGAGGTATAGCAATTCCCAAATTTCCGAGGAATTGCCATATTGATTTCCATAGTGACTCTACAAGTTTGGACTCCCACCAGCAATAGATAAGTGTTCCCTTTTTTTCACATCCTTGCCGGCATGAGCTGCGACTTGTGTTATTGATCTTAGCCATTCTTACAGAATTAAGATGGGATTTCTAAATAGCTTTGATCTGCATTTCTCTGGTTGCTAAGGATGTCGAACATTTCTTTAAGTATTCCTCAGTTATTTGAGACTCCTCTATTGAGAATTCTCTGTTTAGATGTGTGCCCTATTTTTAATTGGATTATTTGTTATTGTTTTTTAAACCTAGTTTCTTGAGTCTTTATGTATTTTGATATTAGTCCTCTATCAGCTGTGGAGTTGATAAAAATTATTTTTCTTTTTTCTAGATTGCTGCTTTGTCCCAATGATGGTGTCCTTTGCCTTACAGAAGCTTGTTAGTCTCATGAAGTTCTACCACTATTTACATACAGTCCCACTTCATTGCTGGAGAAGAAATATTATATGCAAATGAATTTTCCAGACAGCAATACTTCAGAGGCTCTGAATACATACTGATATATTTTCACTATGTTGCTGTGACAAACATCTTGACTAAGTCATCCTCCAGGAGGAATATGTTTATCTGACCTACACTTCCAGGTTGCAATTCATTATTGAGGGAAGTCAGGGCAAAAATCAGCACAAACTTGGAGCAGAAGCCATGGAGTAATGCTGCTTTGCTGGCTTGGTCACTGGTTCATGTTCATCTAGCTTTAGCTTTCTTACAGGTTGCAGGACCACCTTCCCTCCGAATGGTGACGCCCACAGTGGGCTAAGCTCCGGCATCAATTAATCAACACAAGTGTCAGCCTTGCCCACAGCTAATCTGATATTTGAAATCTCTCAACTAAGATGGCTCTTCTCAGGTGACTCTAGGCTATATCAGGGTGAGAGTCCAAGCTAGCTAGAACATAGGTTTATAGACAAGATAAGTTTTATAATTCCAAAAGAATTTATAAAAATTTTAAGAAACTTTCAAAATTTGATGCTTTTCAAAACTACAGGGTTTCGGTCACTTTCTGATATTGTCAGATTTATCCTGAGTCTGATTAACTGCTTCCTTTGTAATCTTACTCAGAGAATGTGTTCATGAGGTCTTCTTTGTGGCTTCACAAAGGCATTTAAAATGTGTTCCCTTTTCTTCCCCCTGTGTATCAATTCTCAACTCAAAACAGCCTAGAAATCCATTCCTTATGTCTGTGATGGTTTCAGCTAGCCATGGGCCAGAGGGGATCTGATGGGAGATGGTGAATGTCTTAGTAACTGTTCTGTTGCTCTGAAAAGACACAATGACCAAGGCAATTCTTATAAAACAAAGCATTGAATCATGTGCTTGATTATAGTTTCTGAGGTTAATGGATTATCATCACAGCAGGGAGCATGATGATCACACACAGGTAGACTTATCTTGATCTCTAGACAGACAGAGAGAGAGACTGGGCTGGGCATGGGCTTTGGAAAATTCAAAGACCACAACCAGTGACACACTTCCTCCAACATGGTCACACCTCCTAGTCCTTCTAATCATTTCAAATAGTGCCACTCCTTGGTGATTAAGCATTCAAATATATGAGTTTATGGGCACCATTGTTATTCAAACCACCACCTCTGCAGCTCATCTTCAGCTGAACTGATATTCTCCCTACCCTCAGCTCATTATACAAATATTGGAATCTCTACACATGTCCCTCTGTGGCTTTGAGGAGGTAAGCGGGAAAAGAACAAAGTAGATTTCAGCTTAGTGTTTTGGGAGCACATCAAGTTGTGGGAGGGCAGGGCAAAGGCAAGTATTCCCTTACTGCTGTTCTGGGTGGGATGCGGTGCCTGCGAGTCATTTTCCTAATGCCCCAGTCCTGTCCATCTGTGCCCCATTTCCAAGTGCGTGCCAGGCTTGTTTATGACATAGAAAGTTTTTAAAGATTGTCTCTATCCTGACCGTATTTCCCTAGGCTCTCAGAAAGAAAACACAATGAAAAATTACACCATAAGTTTTAGTAACAACCAAGAAAACTGTCTGAAGTGCTCATAGCTTAGCTAAAATTGTGCATCGGGCAATATGAATAGCAGGCAGGAGCCTGTAAAAGGAATTTAATATGCATTCCTAATGTCCAGGCAGTTTGCCTTTCTTTTCCTCAATGTTTAGCTAATGATAGTCAGCACTTTGGGGGAAACTTGCTTGAATTAACGTCACTGCCACACAAGTGAAAACAGAAGATAGGATAGATGGAACATGACAAAGATGAGGGTGGGGAATGGGTTTGTGAAATGGGATCATTTACTTTCTAAGAATATTTAGTGCTTACTTGAAAATTTCCATATTTGATCATGATTGTGATGATTTTCTATCTATTTATATGCATCTGTGTACGTATATACATATCATGTATCATAAACCTACCTATCAAATAGCATATATTTTTCTATCTTCTGTCTGTCTATCTATCTATCTATCTATCTATCTATCTATCTATCTATCTATCTAGTATCTATATTTGTCCACCAATCACCTATCATCTATTTTACAATCTATTATCTACCTATCTCTATAACCTATCTACCTATCTGTAATCTTCTCCTCTATCAACCCTTGTCCTTCCCCACCTATCTGCCATGCATAGATCCTGCATAACTGGTTATACCAGCTGCACTGCAATATATAAATCATCTCTAATCCTTATTTTCATTTATTTTATACAGCATATAAATTAGCAAAGTAAAATTAGAAACAGACTGTACATACATGGTTACCTGTGCTAATAATTTCAGATTATATGTACATCGTGAGTCAATTCTCTGATAACTGAACTGTACACACACCTATATAATTTTCCAACTTTGGTGGTTGATTGGTTTGGTTAATTTGCCATACTGGATACTTTCTCCCTCCATCCTCACATGCCTTTTCCCTTTCTGGAGAGATTTTAGTTCATTCTGGAACCCTGTGGGCTTGTTTCCTCATAGCCAGGGGCAGGTTTATTTGAACCAATGACAGTAACTCCATTATTTTGCCATAGGTGCTTAGGGACCTAAGGGTCTTGAGGATAGGCCAGTGTGGATAGGTGGCAAAGCTTGGAAGAAAGATCCTTTTCTAGCCTCAGAAGAAGCACTCTGCTGTCCAGCATACACACTGTTACTGCAGATAGAAGCAAACATAGCGTGAAACAAGGAGATGCCCCTCTGGTACCCTGGGTAGGAGACTCTGCCAGTTCCTGCCCTTTCTTTACTTGATGTTAGACAGGGGTTTGGTAGCTGCAGCTGCAGGTTTATTCAGCTCCGTGTCCTTCTGTGCTTCATACAGTCAATCTATCCCTCACCCTTTCCTTTCATACCTACAGAGTGCTTTTTAAAAATAAAACTTCTTTCTAATTTACACTGCCTCTTCCCTAGTCTTCCTCAAATATCCCATCCAGGATTTTTGGCATGAACAGATCCCTGGATAGAAAGAAGCATTGCTATTTGCCTCATACCTGTTATTTCCAGCGCAGAGTTTCAGGGCATCCCCAAAACTCACCTTCTCCATCTCCTCATCTGGAAATTTGACCATCACATCCTCCATTACTTTCCCCTTTGGAGGTTTCTCAGCCACATCTCACCTTCTCCCTCTGACTTCACAGTTTATACGCTGATGAACACGGCATTCCTAAAAGGCATTTTCTTATGCTCTAAATTCTCCTGTGTTGCATTGAAATCGTGTCTATTTATTGACATCTATTCCTGATTGTAAATTCCTGGTGAGTAAAGAAAGACATTTTTCTTCTTACCCTCAGGATCTGGCACACCAACTTTGGTCAATATTTTTCTTGAGCCGTATTAAGTGGGACTGGTTCCCGGCACATGTTTAATCAATGAAGAGCATGTTGTTTCCCTAAGGCTGTCGACCTTATCTAAAAGAATAATTCTGAAGAGTTGTGGGAGCAAAACTTCAGAAAAATAAAGAATGAAAATAAAACCGAGGGTAGAGATTTCTAGCCTCAGAGGGAAGGACAGCTACCTGGAGATTTTCAAGGGTTCCATGCACAGTGAAGCAGCATTTGGGGGAAGTTTCCGGCCATCTCACTATTTTGCATTTCTTTATATAGAAAACATATCAAATTTTGTAAGACTAACAATTTAAGTGTAGGCAGTCAAGTTCCTTCTTTTCTCCTTCCTTGGTTTATTTCCTTCCTCTCTTTCTTCCTCCATCCTTCCCTTCCTTTTTCCTTTCTCCCTCTCGATTTTCTTCACCTCCCTTTATAAAGCAGTTGCTAATGCTATTTTATCTTTTTGTTGTTCTGGTATTAGAATAGACTCTCCTGCAACCCCAACAGGTACAAATTCCTTCAAATTTTGCTGTGCAATCTCTTCTGTGCCTCATTAAGTTCAGTCTTCAGGCTTGCACTTGGCTACATTCACTCAATACATCTCATGTTTGCACAACATAACATGTAGAAATGTAAAGCGTGTGTCAACGAAACAGACAGAGGAAGGACAGGAGACCTCAACTCTGAGGATGGCATTGCTAGCGTTTCTGCCTGAGCTGTAATTTATTCATCTTGTCTGGGAACACTTCTCTGAATACACTAAGACAAAGCCACTGCCTTTATAGAATCCTGTGCTTGCAAAGACCCAGAGACTGCATGCAACACTGTATTTCACATTACAGTCCTGTGTGCCTGTGATCTATAGCAGTGCTCAGATTTCTCCTGAATCGGGTATTCTGCCATGTCATATGAATAATGCATAACGCATGTGTACATTCGTTGGGATTTTTAAGAGAAGCCAAACCATGAATGCAGTACCAAATTCATGTGTTCTTCAAGGTTTTGACTCAGGAAACATAATATCCAACAGCATGAATGTGGGATCTGGATCTCACAGGCTTCAAAAAAGTTTTAAAGGCAAAATCTACCAATGGGGATATGAGAATAGACATTTGCTTTTTGAGGCTGTTATGAAGATGAGATGCATTTGTGAATTGTTCTAGCATGGAACATTGGTCATGCCTGGTGCAATTCTGAATAGCTTGTCCCAGCTTCCAGCCCTGTGCCTGCTCTGTAGCAGATGCATAGTCACGGCATGAATGTGAGGAGGGAGATGTAACCTGGCTGTAAAGGTTTGCTTCTGAAAAGGCATCAGGAAGGACCACAAGGAAGAGTGGACCAATGGGAATGGACAAGGCAGCATTGAGGCTTGAGAAGATCAGAGGCCACATTGGGGTCACCTAAGAGAGTGGAAGATCCTCAAATTATGTAAGACTTTTGCATACTTCTGGAGAAGTCGAGAGTCTATTTATCTTTCTCTAGAAGTACTTTGTCTTTTACCCCTACATCTTTCAATGCTGAAGAAGCAAACGGAAAGAAATGTACTTCATGGTAATAGATAATAAGAAAAAAAGCCAGCAGTGGGGTTATTGCTGACCAATGGAACACACCCATTTCTCCTCAGCTCATCTCAGCTGGCCTTTCTTCTCTTTTCTGACCCTGGAGGTAGACACAGGTACACAGATACTATTAAAAAGGCTTTATCATCTAAACTCCCATTTCCAAAAGGACCTTGGAAAAAAGAGAATTGTTTATAACATCAATCATAACTGCTCTAAAATTCCTTAGCACCTTGTCCTGATTTTCATGATGTTTCTAGAATCTTGCAGTGTTACAAGTGAGGTAACTTAGCACCCTGAGCAGCTGTTTCCAGGGGAGCCTGTGAGGGGAATTCCCTGGCAAGGTGCCAACATTAGAAACTCTAGGCTTCTCCCTGGATCTTCTCTGTGTTGTTTCTTTGTGTCTCCCTGGAATAAAGGAACATTGCTACACAGCACAGTGATCAGGCTGTCAGGTAACTCTCTGAAAACAAGTACCATCCAGCCGTGTAGCTCAGATGGTTGACCAGAGTGTGTGTAACTTGTTAAAACAAAAGGAAGTATTCCCAAACTTCAACTTAGTTCAGTTCAGAAGGAGTGAACATTGAGTTAGTCAGTTACCAGGAATGTGATCTTTACTCTGTGTGTGTGTATGTGAGTGTGTGTATGGGGGGGTGCAATCCCTCCTGTGTGTGTAATCCTCACGGGGTGTGTATAATCCCTCCTGTGTGTGTAATCCATTTTGTGTATATAATTCATACTGTATGCATGTGTGTGTGATGTCTATGGTGCTAATGTGAGTGTTAGTGTAGACATGTTTGTGTGTATAATCCCCACTGTGCATATGTGAGCATATGTGTGTTTCTGCATGTCTTTGTATGTGTGTGAGATGGTGTGTTGGTATTTGTGACACTGCTCACTGACCTCTTGCTGATACCTGACGCTGCTGCCACTCATCTCAGTTTCATGTAGAACAAAGCCATTTTTATTCTGAGGGCTTGGCTCTAACAGGTGAGGGCTCTTTGCTGTTGTGGGTTTAGTGAAAGACACATCATGAAACAATGCATGTGTTTCAATCGCTAAGTTCCTCAAAGATACAAATTCTATTTCCTCATCAGGAAGTGAGCAGGGAGGCACACACCCCACGGGGCTCTCTGTGACTTGGGGACCCCCTTCCTTCTGGTCCTGCTTCCTTGCCAACCCCCCTTCAAGGATGGCATCCTTACCTGAAGCCAAGTTCCTTTCCTTTTTATCACAGATGTGAACTGAGATGGAGACAGTATCAGGTCCCTGGCTATTTAAGTCACTATGTTTTCTAGGATCAGAGGCTACATACCTTTAGCGAGACTAGCGTCACGTTTTCCATTCCCAAGGAAGCAGAGGGACGACTCTGCTGTAACTTTCTAATGACAGAGCTGAGCATGCTGCCTGAACTTCATTTTGGAAAGAAAATCAGATATGTACAGAAGCACAGAGGGAACATATTCATATCTATTACTCTGAATCTTAGTTAGAAAATTAAGACTCAAAATTTTAACGTTAAATTTTATCAGATATATTTGATTAACATCTTTGATTTTTCTCTTGTTTTTGATATATTTTGAAGAAAGCACAAGATACCACACCACTGCACTCCTTACCACTTAAACATATCTTTCAACCAAGATCATAATTTTTCACAGGCAGGATGTCATTGTTAATAAAATGTCTTACTTATTCCATAGTCAAGGTTAGGTTTTGAGACTTCTGATTTCATGTTCTATTTTAATTATTAAATTGACTCACTGTCTATGAAAACTAATCACAATACAGATCTGTTTTAAAAGAAACAAAGTTCAGACTATGCAAGCTGTTAATAGAAAAGCTCGGGAAGTACAAACAGGCTAGAACCTTCAGGAGCTCAGGCTGCAATATGAAGCGCTGCCAGGAGGGGGCGCAGGGCACCGAACTGCTTCCGGCCTCACAGCCAACTTGGAGCTAGGAAACTTGGGAAAAGATAGAACACTTGCCCAGGTTGAGGCTGGTGGCTGTGATGGTATCTTTGTTGCTGTTACCTCAAACAATAACGAAAGCACAAGAGTGTTTAGAAAAGAAAATTATTAAAAAAAAAAGCCAATGCTTTCGGTGTCCGGAGTTTGCTATGCCCGACGCAAAGACCTGAGGGACGGGAATGAAGAAATTGAAAAGGTCATTTCATATCATATTACATATCCTGTTCTGCGGTGTCTGCAGTCTTTATCTTCTCACGTCCCATGTCACACCCGGTACATTTCCTGGATGCAGAGAAAATCATTAGTGACTGTAAAGGGTGGGCACAGGACGGCGATGAAGCTAGGCTTGCCTATATAGGCTTGCCTTAGGTCTATACCTATATAATCCTGAAAACCCGAAAGGAACATGGCCAGCACTATCCGAGAGCTTAAATGATTAAAATCACCCTTTAGTGTGGGTGATCTCTGCTGTCCAGAGAGGGAGGAGATGTGTTTCTGTTTTGTTATCGATTCTCCCCGCCCCGACATATAGAATTCTTACTGCCAAATTTGTCACTTGTGGGAAAAGTTGGAATATGAAGATTTTTAGCAAAGTTGCATTGTCTTTGGAGGGATAGGTTCAGAATGCACACAACCATCTAAGAATCGCACATTACAATTTACCCTGTAGTTCCCTTAGAAAAGCCTGGCTAGCTGTGTGGTGGGAGGCAGCCCTGGGTCCTCAGTCCCAGTGCTGGGAAAGCTGTCAGCTTATAAACAATTACAACAGGCATAGCAGGACATCCCGAAAGTTACACTGTCCAGGTCAGCAGGCTACACAGTTTAAGCCCCAGCTGGAGCATTTACCAAAATCAGCACTTAATCAGAAATGAGAATGTTTATTATTCTGATCACTAGCAGACCTAGTGATCAGAAGCGTGTCACTGTCTGGTGCATTCTGGGAAGTAAAGTCCTCACTAGGGTTATTCTGCATTTCAATTTAACAATTAAAACCACACCTCAATGGTGGAAGCACAGAATTCCGTTTCTGGTATTTTCTTCATTCCAAAACAATGATTTTCGAACTTTCCTTGGCCAAATAATGAAAAATAATTTCCTTTTTTCTCTATAAATTTCAGGAATAATCAAATGATTTTAGAAGTTAATAGAGAAAATAATTTCAGGAAAATATTGTTTTTAGATGGATGATGGTGGTGGCGTACGCCTTTACTCCCAGCACCTGGGAGGCAGAGGCAGGCAGATCTCTGTGAATTCAAGGCCAGCTTGGTCTACAAGGTGAGTTCCAGGACAGCCAGAGTTATGACAGAGAAACCAAAAAAAAAAAAGAAAAGAAAAGAAAAAGAAAAGAGAAAAAAGAAGGAGGAGGAGGAGGAGGTGGGAGGAGGGGAAAAGAGAGAAAGAAAGAAAAGAACAGAAAAGAAAATACTGCTTTTATCTTAAAAGCCCTTACTATCTTCTGTAACCTCCCTCGAGGAAAAGATTATATATAGCTTGTTTTCATGAAAATACAAATGATTCTAAGTCATGTAATTGCCAGAGTGGAAAGGGAACTGTTCTGTGAAGATATTTGTCTAACTTTCTGATATCTTTCAAAAGTTATAATAACTTTCCCTTGTTTTTCTAAACCCAAACAGTGAAATCTGGCATATTTCCCTGGTTGGCTGACATTTGAAATCCTAAAGTCTTTTGTGTTAATAATACCTTTTGAGAATATGCAACAATGCATGTTGCTTTGAAACAATCATGCTGTAAGCAACAGCGACTGGAGATCAAGTCAAGACAGTCACAGTAATGACAGGCAATTTAAGCAATCTGGGTAGAACATGGGTGTGGCTGCTCTGTGTAGGCCTGCAACTCCAAGAAGAGAAGGTAAAAAGCCCTGAACCTCTAGGGCCCCTTACCACCTGCCTGAAACCTTCCCAGGGTGGGGACCAGAAAGACTTCAATTTGGGGACCAAAGGACTTCAGTTCTTCTGTGCTGTATTGAAAGACATGAGAGATATTGTTAACATTCCTCTGACCTTACAAGTCCTTTAAGGTTTAAAATACACAAACAAAACAATACTTGGTACTATGAGGTGGGAAGATTATTCTAAATGTGAGGGACACCTTGCATGAGTTACAGTCCTCCTTTGAGTTAAAAGACAAAAGGGAGTTGAGCCACAGCCTTTATCTATAACCCTGCTACATCACTGTGGTTCGTCTCTTCTCTTGACTTCCTGCAGATGCACCTCTGTCTACTACCAATGGCGGCCACAGGTATTTTCATGTCATGGATGCAAGCTCTACACACTACCCTGACATTCATAAATTATTTCAGGCTATAAATTTACATGAAATCCCCAATGACTTCATATCATCTGCCAATCTGGCATATTTCTGTTTGAGAAATTAAAGAACAGAAATGTCTTCCAGAGTTATAGATTTTCTGCAGGCAGGTCCTCTGGGCTGAGAGGTTAAACATTTCTGCTCTTGGGTCAAATGCTTCTAATGTGGGCAAGGCTTCTTGGATGCAAGAGTGGCCAGCACTCCAGCACCAACTACATTCAGGTCAAGGGCTACTTCTCAGGTTTGCTCTAGGTTTCCTGTAAAAACTACTCCTTCCAGCTTGAAATTGTACATCCATTACCGAGATCGCTTGACTTAGCTCCAGCACAGAATTTTCAAAGTCTCGTGATGAAGGGAATAGGGCAGAAATTTATTCTGTATTGTAGTTCAGTACACACTGCAGTTCCCAAATCAAACAAATCACATGCTATTTAAAATGCATTCATTTACATCGGGTAGATAAGAGAATCAATTATCTTCTCTCTCATCACCACCCCCAAAGAGAGAAAAAACTTGGATGAGCAAAAGAACAGCATTATAGCTTCAAAACAGAGGAAAGTATACTCAGAAAAATTAATAGAAGAAGAAAATTACATACAAATGTAAGCACACATATATAAATACAGGTAGAAGAGGGAAGGAGGGAGGAGAGAGAGAGAGAGAGAGAGAGAGAGAGAGAGAGAGGGAGAGAGAGAGAAGAGAAGAGAGAGAGAGTGTTTGGAGAGTAAGCATACTTTTTTACAATGAAGAAAACAATGGGGAAATCAGAGTATTCAATTCACAGTCAAGGTATTCCCACCTACTTCTGACAACAAGGCCAACCCTGACTGACACTGAAGTCAGATGTTATTAACATTCTCCTTATGCACAAAATGCTCAGAATCTGCAGAGCTTAGGGTTTGAGCTTTTATTTCTTCTTAACAAATATTTGGAATTTTTTCATTTTGTAATGAACTGTTCACTTCACAAATAGACATCATGACCTTTATGGAAATGGCCCCTCTCCGACTAATGCTAATGTGTTTCAGTCATTTGAGGCTGGATCTTCACAGTTCTATGAAAGCTCACAAGCATCTCAATGATGATGGGTGTTTTCTTTGAAATTTCAGAGTGCCATCAATAGCTGGCAGAGGTGAATAAAGACCCTCTCTTACTTATTTTAATCTTGCATAACTAGACAAAGGGTGAGAGGAATCCCTTCTACTGTCAATCTGCTTGCTATAAAATTTCATTACTAGGTAAAGATGGTGGCTTGACAATGTTTAACATAACTAGTAAGGAGATGGGAGTTTAGAATCAAGTTACAAGGATAAGGAAGATGTTGTACAAATCAAAGATTTCCAGGAAGGATGTGGACAGCTATCTATTCACTCCAGATATGGTGTTAATGATGAACCAGAGAAGCAATTCCAACAAATGCAGCTGGTGAGACGATGAGTTTATTGTGGCCACTTGCAGGGCCTGTGTGTAAAGTTACTTGTAGGAACATTGGTGGAGGGATACTCACAGGACCGTGGATGACACAAAGAAAGCCACGTCACTGAAAAGCCCACCCCATAATCTGTGATGACACATGAAACCTGCCAAGCTGGAGCTCCCTGCCAAACTTGTAGGTAGCTCCATAGAAGGGGAACTCTTGTCTCCATAGAAACTGTCTGCTGCTCCAACAGCACTGGAGTAGAGCCTTGTGAATCATAAGAGGTCCTGTGCTCTTTTTCTATGCCTGTTCAGTCTGTTAGCCTCTAGAGACTGGTGAGTTGCCTTAGGTTATAGAGTCTTTGGAGTCTCTGTCCTCCGAAGGATGGAATGTTTCAGTTCAGAGCAACAGCTTTACAACAAACTGGTCATGTGATGGTCCCTGGGGATTGTAGTAAGCCTGGGAAGTTTTGTCTTCTAATGATGTCACAGACAAGCTACCAAAAATGTTCAGAGACGACTTTGGTGTGAACCTAGAAAAAGTCCCTGAACAACAAGCCATGCTGAAGTATAGCAGTGCAGTTAAGCACAGAGACAAATGATGTGGTATAATCACAGGAGTCAACTATGTTCTCTGAATTCCCCAGTCACAGTCACAATTCATCTCTGTTTCTGTGCCTGACCAGAAGTATAAGACTTCACCCTGTGCAGTGAGATCCACACAGGGTAAATTCTAACAGCATATTCCTGCCATTAAGTTCCTCAGATCTATATATCTAATATCATATATATATATATATAGTATACATATTTAATTTTATATACATTATATTTTATGCTTTATATGGATAAATACGTATTTTATTATATATAGTATATATGTTAGCTTCAAGTATAGTTGAAGTCAAACAGAGCCTATATCTCTGAAACAGTTTAGTTTATGTCTTTTCCAATGTCTAGGCTTTTCAGATACTGAAATGGATTACCTATCCCATTATTTATCCAGACTTTTCTCTCCGAACATCCTGAAAGGGAAGAAATACAATGACTTCTGGCCCAGAAGAATCCTAACAAAAGCCTGAGAGGAAGAATATTGTCTTGAAATCCATCAAGAACCACAAAATGTAAGAAACCCCTTTTATTTTTTACTTAAATTTAAGGAGCACATTGTGAGAGCTTAATATCCAACCTTTCAGGCTTGCTTATAAAAAGTCTCGAAAGACATCAAAGGAAATGCAGCCGATGGTACTGCTGACAGCAGGGAAGTTAGACGTGTGTACTGCTGCGCAGAATTATACACCCGAGAGGAACTCATCTACGCACCTGGATTTAAGACCTCCTAATTACCCCAGAATTTGGAATCTCTTATGTCTTATATTGTGTGGGGTGGTGGTGGATATACTTGTGCGCGTGTGTGCAGGCGCATAGAGAGACTAGAAGTCACCATCTGTAATCTTCCCGTGTTGCTCTCTCTCTTATTCTTTGAGGCAGGCTCTCCTGGAATCTTCTTAGTGAGAAGTACTAATCTGTAAATATTAATTACAGATATCTTTAACTGAATGGTGACTGTGTATCTCAAGTGATTTACAAATGCCTCCTTAGATTTTCCTCTTTTTTGTGCAAAATTTATCTTCAACAAAATTATTCCACTCTGATGCTGTTCACCAGCCATCTCTCAGCTTCAGGTCCTGCGTTCATTTTTTTACGAGTAGTTAACCTAATGCCCTCAGCTTTTTAACTAATTGGCCCTACTTATTTAGATTTCTCCAGTGTTCTATTTATAGCAACACTAATTATGCTAATGCCATTTTGAGTTTCATTTTGGGGCCAAAACATAGAATACTTGAAAGGATTCTTTTTTTTTAAATCTCAAGCACTGATTATTACATGCAAGTAAATTATAGAAAGAAGACACTCCTTTCAATTGTTCATGATTGGACCCACGCACAGGTCTAATGGATCTTGACTTTTAAATAATTTATAATCAAGGAATAAGAACACACTATACATATATGAAATCACCCAAAAGTAAATGAATTAATGATATTATTAATTCTTCAATAGCTTTAATAGAAGCAGTGTATGCTATTGACAGGTGTGGAACAGGAAGTGAAGACAGTTTTTTAAATTATTTCTGGCATTGAATAGGCTTGCTTCAGGTTTTTCCAGTTCCTAAGCTTTGGCTCATCCTGTCAAGTCTCTCTGTGCCTGAGTGTAACCTGCCAGGACAAGAGTCCAGCTCCCTCCTTCTCTGTTGGGTCTCAGTACTGGAAGCCATAGTGGGAGAGCTGCCCTCAGCCCCCACATGTGCTGTTCCAACACTGCAAACCTAAGGAACATGGAGGAAAGACACATTTCAGGTAAAATACAGGTACCGAGTTTTTGAACATCAAACAATGCATTTGCTGAGTTCTCACTTCTCCAGAAGTTCTAAGGAAGACAATTCTAAAAGTTGGAAGGGCACGTTTCGTTTCCAATGAGCCAGCAGAAAGTGCAATGGGTTGTTCTAAATTGACTACAAATCCTCCATTAGGTAATATTTATTACGTTTATTTAAAATAGAGTTGGGACTGGCAAACAGTGGGTAAGCCACATGTCATCGTGCCTGATAACTTGAGTTTGATCCTCAGAAATCACAAGATGGAAGGAGAGAACTAACTGCTGTGAGTTGACCTCTGACCACCACACATGAGCTGTGGCATGCAGACAGCCACACATATACAGACACAGAGTAAAGACAATAAACATTTAAAAGATGATCAAGTTATACTGAGGACCTATTTTTATAATCTTCCTTTGGACAATCTAAATATTATTTTTTTTCTGGTGATAAGGATTGAACTCAAGGCCTCAGGCGTGCTAAACGCACACTTATATACCTGAGCTGCGCCCAACTCTTTCTGAACTCTGTTTCTTTATTTAACTTTTTTTATGTTTACGTGTGTGCAAGCATGTCTGTGAAGTGGGTGTATGGGAGCTCAGGTTTCCATGGAGGCCTGAAGAGTGTTTTGGGTGCTCTGGAGTTGGAGTTATAGGAAGTTGTGAGCTACTCAGATGGGGTTGGGAAATGACCTTGGGTCATTCACAAGAACAGTTTGAGCTCTTAACTCTTGAGGCTCCTGTGCAGCTTCCTAAACTTTTGTCTTAATATGAAATTAAATATCAGAAAGCTACATGAAGGTTCTATGAGGCAGCTATGGGGATTCCCAGATCCTCTTTGAACCATATTACACATTGGCATTTTCTGTGACAATGAAGGGCAAACCATCTGGATCCCCTGTGCATCGTCCTATCAAGCACACCTGTTATCTGGTGCCAGACTCTGGCTTTGCACCTGCCCCAGGGCATGGATTTACACAACTAGAGGAATGGGGAAGGAGAGGACAGAGGATTTCATGCTCACAGTGTGTCCAAACATAACTTCCAGTTCCGAGAAATGGAAAAACACTGACTCCAGGACTGAGTCTCCGTGCTGGACTCTATTTCTTCAATTTAAAAAAGGTGAAAATAACACCGTTGTTTTGAGCATTGGTCCAAAGATGACCTGCCTGTACACATGTGATACCGTGGGGAGGGGCCAGGTGTGAGACTCGCATTGTTGTAATTTTATTTTGTCATTTCTGGAAATAATCAGCTTATGATATCTATAAAATGAAAGAAAATGAACCAACAGCTCCTAACACAGGCATATTGCTGTGCGACTGTTTGATATTTATTCTCATTCATCGGTTTTCTAGAAAACACAGAGCTGCTTGGTGACACAGTGCTTAAGAATCATTGCTGTGCCCAGTACATCGGTTTCCATATTTGCAACTATTGCATTTTGGCTCATGGATTTATCCTCATAAGAATCTTCCATGCTGGATGGTGGTGCACGCCTTTAATGTCTTTTATCCCAGCACTTGGAGGGAGGGTAGAGACAGGTGAATCTCTGTGAGATCAAGGCCAGCCTGATCAACAGATTAATTCCAGGACAGCCAAAGTTACAACAGAGAGACTTTGTCTCAAAAAGACAAAAAAATAAAAAATAAAGAATCCTCTGTAACCACTTCTTAAGGTACCTTCTGAAAAGTATTCGCAAATCGACAGCTAAGAGGCATCCTTTGAAAACATGTATTATGTCATAAATCATTTGTCTCTGGGCTAGAGACGAACATGGTGAACTAAGCTCTTGGTTGCTCATGTGAAGGCTTGACTATTTTCATTTAACAACTACATAAAGGGAGTTCTAGAATTCTAATTCTTAGTTACGCTAGACAAAGATTTTCTAAAATCCACCGGCAACTCATTATTGTTTTCGAGGGGCACAGAGTACTGTCAAATCTGATGGGATATTTTAGTGGATTTAATAATGCAGTAACATTTGAAAAGAGATTTGTAATAATATTACCAAATTTACAGTTTGGATTCAAAAGAAATGTATTCTCAAACAAGATTCCATACAGGACACTGTAGAGTCTTTTAACCTGCATGGTACTTACCACAACCTTCTCTGAACTCAAATAGCTCATGTGATTTTTATCTGTAGGAGAAATATAACACACATCCTATGGGACATGCAGGTTACTGTTAATTTTCCTTTGTTAATAAAAATACTTAAAGATCTCAAGCACACACTGTTTGTGTGCGCGCTTGTGTGTGTGTGTTCAGGTTTATATTCACAAATATATATGTGTGTGGAAGTCAGGGGTCAATGTCTGTGTCTTTCTCAGTCATCCTTCCTACGTGTCTCTTCATTTTCTATAACAGTGTCTCTCACTGAACCTGAAGCTTATTGAGTTGGCAAACCTTGCAGGCCAAGCGTGGCCGAGGCGTCTTCTTGCCTTCTCCATCTCTGTTGGGATGGCAGGTATATGCTGCTATGCCTGTTGTTTTAGGTGCGTGTAGGGGATCAAACTCCGGCCTCAGGCTCATGCAGCAGCAAGCATTGTACTAACAGAGCCATCCCTCCATTCCAGCTACTTATTGTTATTAGCTATACTTAAAAGCTAATTTAATATAACTTCAACATTTGGACTACTTTAAATGTTAAAAATAACATATCTGATTCATTCGCCAACCAATAACAGAACAGCCCTTTCAATTTTTCAGCATCAAATCACTTCAGGGAATTCAAGTGTGCATTCTAGAACTTGTCAAAATTCCATTTAAAATGTATAGCATGTATACATAATTCTAACAATCTAAATGGTTGTTAAGACCTCTTTTACTTGTCTTAATAATATCCAACTTGAAAATGCAAGATTTGCCTAGTGGATGGGGAGTGCGATTTGGGAGGAGAGAGCCAGAGATGACTCAACAGTCTGGCTGGAAAAATTAAAGGGTAGAATTGTTGTCAGCTAAGAATGGAAGGCTACAAGAGACTAAGAGGTGGATGAAAGGAATTGCTCTTGGCAAGGCATGATCAATTGAGGTATTTACTTGGTATTCACATTGAAATGGAGAGCAGGCATTTAGGATGATTGGGACTGGAGATTATCAGAGAGCTGTGGGCTGGAGGAACAGGCAGATGTCACTGAAAAATCAAGAAAGTAGATAGGACCAAGTAAAAAGAAAAGGCACAAACCAAACAGAAGAACTGGGTACTCGCCGCTGGGAGGAAGATCCTGGGAAGTGCGTTAGTCACAATTCCAAAGGTTGGACAGTCCCTCATGGTGGGGGAGGCCTGGTTGCAAGATGGGAAGGCTTGCTGATCAGATTGCACAGGGGAATTATGAAGAGAGAAAGATCAGGAACTGAAGCCAGGCTATTAAAACTGAAAGCCCATCCTTGGTGACCAACTTCCATCAGCAATACTCAACAACCAAGAAGGTCTGTAACCTTCTCATAATAGTACCACCAACTCAGGACCAAGTGGTGAGGTACATGAGCCTCTGGGGACATTTCTCATTCAATCCAACATACCCAGAGTCGTCAGAGCTCCCCATAGCTCTCCACATTCTCATGGGTACAGTCATTCCTTCCTGGATTGCTCTTAGCATTCTGGTCTTTAAAATCCCCACCAATTGGCCTACTAAGCTCTGCTTACAGAATGCTTTGGGATCTCTTCCCTTACTTAGCTCCAAAGTCTTCAACATCCTCCACTTAGAAGAATTCAGAAGGCTCATGTCCTGGCTAGCTTTAACTGACAACTTGATGCAGCTTATTGTCATCTGGGAAGACATCTCTAATTAAGGAACTGTGTAGATCAATTGTCCTGTAGAGATCTCAGTGGGGGGTGGGGGGGTCTTGATTTCTGACACAGGAGGGTCCAGCCCACTATGGGAGGTACCATCCCTAGGCAAGCATTCTGGAACTGTGTATGAAGGCTAGCTGTATATAGGCTGTCCTTTATTACAGTTCTCCACAGTTCTTGCTGTACTTCTCTGACTGTGCAGTTAGTTCCTTGGTCTAAGGTACCGCTGTGTAGAATAGCAAGCAGGCTTCCTTTCAGTTTCTTGAGTTCCTGCCTTGACTTTGCTCAGTGATGGACTGTGACCTGAACTTCAGAAATAAAACAAACCTTTCCTCAGCTACAATGCTTTCAGTTGGAATGTTTTTACTACAGCGATAGAAAGGAAACCAGGACAGCTCATGAACTCCGTGTCCAGGTAGCCAAGGATCAGTAACAATTCTTCTGTGAGAAAATGCCAAACAAAAGGAAAGGAGAGATTTACATTGGCTCATGGTTTGAGGTGGAACAGTTTATCAGAGTCAGAAAGCACTGTAAATCCGTGGTATCAGAGGACACAGCTGGGAATTCTCACATCTAGGAAGAAATCAGAGAAAAGTGTGGAAATGGGGTCAGGCAATAAAACTAATGTTCATCCCCTTGATCCACTTCCTCCAGTAAGACCCTTATTCCCATTTGTTCCACGGACTTCCAAAACAGTACCACCATACATGGTCAAAGTATTCAAACAGATGAGACTACAGAGAACATTTCATATTCAAACCACAATATTTAGATTGTCTAAGATTTATCTTAAAGAGAATGGCTTTCTTTAGAGAGTTTTAAGACATGGAAAAGACAGCATAGAAAAGCCTCTTGGCAAATTTCATGGCCTGTAACCAGACAAAACCTGACTCAGGGAGACTCCACTTACATGTCCTCTCCTTGCGCATGGTAACTGGCCTGATTCTTCCTCTGCATGCTTTATTTACATCAGAAATACCATTGCTTATCTGTCCATTAGATACCATTTCTCTTCTGCCATCTCATTCATATGACTACAGATGTATTCATATAGATTTGTATGTATTCATAGGCATGTATAGGTGTATGAATATATATATATATATATATATATATATATATATATATATATATATATATATATATATATATATATATATATAGCATCACATCAGAAAACCTTACTCTGGAAGGTTGATTTTAAATATGAATAGCCATCCATCTTTCAAAATTATTTCAAACACTATGCGCTCCTTTGCAAAACTTGGATTTTTAATTCCATAGATAGCCTTATGTTTGTACTGATCTTTAGCTACTTTTACTGTGTTGTACAGAGTAGATCTCTTGAACTTAGACTGTATGTCTCACTGTCTCATTGAAGTTTTTAGACTTTTCCCAGTAAATCCTTTATGCCCCTCAAACTCCGATCGTCGGTGAATGGGTAACCTCTACTGAGTTTTCAGTAGCTAAGTCTTTTAATATGCCAATACAAATGCTTTGTACTATTTGAATTTCTGAGTCTAAATTTCTTCATTTGGCAAAGAGTCCTACAGAGTCATCAATGTTAAAATGACAGGGTGTCTTGACAGGGTTTCTTGTTTTTTCAGGGTGAATAGTACTCCATTATTTGGATATACCATGATTTTCCTAGTTGTCCACTTGTCAATGGACTCTTAATCAGACTATCTGTCTTGACTGT
Source organism: Cricetomys ansorgei (assembly GCA_026225945.1). Lineage (NCBI taxonomy): Eukaryota > Metazoa > Chordata > Mammalia > Rodentia > Nesomyidae > Cricetomys > Cricetomys ansorgei. Next base: position 7,259,107 of record JAMJFZ010003960.1, read on the forward strand.
TTGTGAATACCAGTGCAGTGAACCCAGGAAGGCAGATGTCTTCCAGTACACCGAAGACATATCCTTTGAGTAGACAAAAGCAGTGGGACTCTGGAATTATGGGAGCTCTACTTTTAGACTTTTGAAGTGTGTTTTCCATGATTAATACAACTCATTAAATCCCCACCTTCACTGCAAGGGTCTCCCTTTGTTCTGTTTCTTCATCAGCACCTGTTATCTGTTATCCTTTTAAAGTAGCCGTTCTAACAGGTACGTGACGGCATCATCTCGTGTTTTAATTTGCACTTCTCTGATGAATAATGATATTGAAGTTTTTCTCATTTGCATATCTTCTTTTGAGGACTGCTTATCTTGGTCTTTGTTCCCATCCTAATTTAATCGTTTTCCTTATTATTGAGCTGTCTGTGTTCCTTTCATGTTTTGATATGATCTTTTTGCCAGGTGTATGGTTTGTAAAAATTGTCTCTCTTTCTGTGGTCCAGTTGTCTACACTTTTTTATCATTTCCTAGACGAGTTAGAAGCTTCTTGATTTTCATACAATCCTTTTTGTCAACCTCTATTTTTGTTGCCATGTTTACAAAAATCATTTTTAGATGAATGTCCCATATGGTGCTATTTATGATTTAATTTAAACCCATTCAAATCCTAGGAAAATGTATTACATTGAGGAAAATATAAAATATCTTTACCAAAATCTACGTGGCTTGGCTGACTTTTATTGTTCCACGAGGAACTCACACCAATGCTTACATACCTAGGAATCATATTTGTACCCAGAGTAAAAACTGAAACACCAGTTCAATGGACTTACAATGTGCATCGCACTGAATGAAAATTTCATACTTGCATTCATATCCCTATTCCTGTTACAGTACTAGTATATCCCTGAACCTTTTACTGTGGCTCCAGAGGCTTCAGGGTATGTGTGTTCATCTGCAGCATGCGTGATATAGTTTTGTTTTGAAAGCATTCAAACACCATGTTGAATGATAGAGGTCCACTTCACAACTGAGAAGCAGGCAAGAAAGGTACTGTAAACTCATAAAATGTTCTCCAAAATTCAGTGAGAAATTCAGGATGATAGATACCCCTGTAGAGAAATGCAGTTGCTTATATTTCTTTATTAGAACTCAGTTTATATGACTAATTGAACCTGTACGTTCTACTGCACTTCTCTTTAAGGTTTGCCCAGCGAAAGGAAAAGTCAGTTCAGAAATTCAACCAGCAGTTTCCAAAATGAAATAGCAAGTCTTGACATAAGACCTCAGCAGCTGAACTTGATTCGGTTGCTCTACGAATATTGTTTCTTATAAACCTCAGGTTTATATAAACCTTATATAAACCTTATATATAAACTTTATAAACTGTATAAACCTTAGGTTCTCCCTCTACTGACTGCAACTGGAGCACTGAGATTTTGTTTAAATTTTTTTTTCTCCCTGTAAAAATCTAAACTGCATAAAGCAATATTCCAGGAAGAGATAATATTCACATTTTACCAGGAAATTATCTGTCATCAGGAATCTTCTGGAAGCTGTTTGCCACCCTTTGTGGCAGTAACATTCACCCCCAGTATTTCAGAACCATATTCTGTCATTTGTGTCCATGTCCCCAAGCTTGTCTAGTCATCTTTTGGAATCTATGTTAGCAGGGGTTTATTTCTCTTTCCAAAAGAAGCAAAGGTCTAGGTCTAAATTGTAATCTTCCTTAAACTCCCAAGGTTGGCTTTTCTACAACCAGTCACACAGTTGTTAAGAGCGACTGTGAGATGGTGAGAATGGATCCGTGAGTAAAGGCCACTGGGTCCAAATCTGATGCCCTGGGCTTGATCTCAGGAAGCCACATGGTAGAAGGAGAGAACAGACTTGCACAAGTTGTCCTCTGACCTCTCTACATGTGCAATGGAATTTATGTTGACACACACACACACACACACACACACACACACACACACACACACACACACACACACACACACAGGATGTGATTTAAGAGAGAATCATCTTATCTCTAGCCTCAAATGTTTTACATTTTTTTTTTCAAAACTAATGTATGACATATGACATTCATTATGTATGTGGATCCTTTTTCCAACAAGAAAAATACTTTCTTCATAACCAATCAAAGTCCATGCAAACTAACTCTTCTCTTTTGTTCAAATTGCCACAGTCCCAGGGTCATAGACCGCTTTTTAGCAAACACTCAGGTACCAATCCCCTTCCCTTAACAGGGGATGATGCTTTAGGTTGTAGCCACATTGTCTTTCTGTCCACGGTCATCATGTTTAACTGCTGGTCTGTTAGATACACAGCGGCCTCCATGGCCTGTCCAGCATTCCTCATTTTCTGAGTTGTTAGATGATAAATTTAGATATCTTATCTGTACTCCCTTTCCATAGCTCTACTTACAGTGTTTTCTTTTAAGTCTTCTTTTGTTTTCAGAGTTTGGGAGGTATTATTTAGAGACTCGGTTGGTGTGTTCTCATTGTACATAGTGCTGGGTCTCACAGGCTAAGTTTCTCAAGTACACTGTGTGTTTTGCCCAAATTCACTCTTCCCCTTCTCTCCCATTAATGTACTTCCCCATGGTAGTATTTCTTTATTTCTCTGTTACTTGAGAACTCTGTGGGAGAGAGAGAGCTTCCTGACTTCTCTCACACCCTGGTACAGAGTTAGTTGTTTATTTGATCTGCTGGAATTACTTCCGAGACCAGCACTGAGGGCATCCTGCTGCTAAGTCTTGCTTCTCCTTCTTATTGATTTTCTGAGTATCTTGAGTGGGTTCGGGAAGATGAACAGTTCATCACGATACGCAAACTCCTCCTTCTGACATTAAGTCCTAATGGTTTCTGACCTAATGGGTGAGTAACATAGCTTTGGAATTTGGAATGACAGTGATAAAATACCATACCTCTATTCTAAGGGGAGAAGAAGAAGAAAGCAAGCCTGACAACGGCAGGGGTTTGTGGGGGCTTCAGTCCCTCTTTAGCTCAGGGATGATCTCCAAACACAGAATTAAGTGGGTCAGCTGAGACATGAAATAAGCTTCTATGGAGATCAGTTATGAGTTTCACACAGAGCCCAATCGTTCCTTCTAATACTCATTTTCTGCCCACTAAATCATTACCTTCATTAACAGTGATTAAAACAGCCAGAAAGCTGGCAGTGCGGGCGCATTCTCACATCTTTCTAATGACTCGAGTCCAAAGCACACTTCTGGGAAAATGAACTCTTCTCAAAGCTCCTGGACACAAAGGACACAGGATGACTCACCGTACGTGCGGATGTGAAACAAAGGCTGGATTTAGTATGGGGTTTTCCAAGTTCAGTTAAATTAAAAATGTGCCTGGCCTAAGTTTATTTTTGGAGCCTAATTATGTGTGTAAAACATCAATGCATGTGAGAGATTCATCGGGAAACATGAGACAGTCATGTCAGTCTCCATTCCTTGCTTTTGGCCTAACTGAGGGGTCTACACACGGAACCAAGAGTTCACTGGCAATGCCCTTGTTCAGTGAAAAGAGTCGTTCTGTGACGTAGCAACATATTATGAGGATATTGCCAACTGCCGCTGCCCTGTCACAGGACTCACAGGCTTTGTAAGTGTGCTGACATATCCATACTTGTCCGAGATTGACACTACAGAGAAGTTCCATTCACACATGGGATGAATGTAATAATAAGCTGACTTTTTCTTTTTAGATTTCTACATGTTTTGCAAATGCAGGATGGAAGGCTGTGTTTCCCTAGTCAGCCTTTCTGTAGTATAGAGGTTCTTCCATTATCATTTACACCTGGGGCAGTTGGTTTAACGTGATGGTCATTCAGCTGTGCTGCTGATAATCGGAGGAGAGAGGAGACTTAAAAACAAACTCATCAAAGGGGCAGCCAATGATGGCATTAAAGAAACAGGGATAAAGTAACTAAAGCTGCTTTTACAAAATTGGTCCAAATGAACAAAAGCTTGTTTTATCTTTAAATTCTTATTTAAGTGACTGCAAAGGATTGGAATAACAGTCATTATAAATAAAACTGTTGTGCTATTTAAAAATAATTTCCTTTTAATCCTCTTTCCTTCTCTCTTGCCCCTGCAAGGTAAATTTCAGAGTTCTGTGTCTATGAGCAGCAGCTTCCCAGGGCTATTATTGTGTGATAGCCCCTCAGCAGAGTCCCAGGGGCTGAACTATCAGGCTGGGAAACAGATGTGAGAGGAAATTCTAGCATGTGTTTTCTCTTTTAAATGAAATGCTAATTTGGCACCGATGCTGCTTGACCCAATTGATGCCATAGCTGTGGGGACTGAGCAGAAGTTTGTCAAGGGATGTAGAATTTACTGCTAAATCTGCTCACTTACCAATTCCATTATACTAATTTAAAGAAGTGGAGAAATCTGTGTCATCTTGGGATTTCAGTTCAAACAAATTGCAAATATAACAGCCTCCTGTGTTCACCCTCATTTAAACGTTCATTTGCTTTTTCAGACTGTCAGCAGGCCACCAAAGAACAAAATGTGATACTCTATGAAAAATGTTGGATCTTGAGAGTGGCGAGATACCCCAGCCTGTGTGAGGTGAGGATGAACTAAGAGCCTTTAAGAAAGGGACCCACTGAGAGACAGCAGGGAGGGTGGGCAGCTCTGGAACCAATGAACTTGCCTTGTGTTGAATCAGAAAGGAAGGATGTCCTTCACGAGGACCCACAGAATGGAAGATATCTTGAAGAGATTTGAATATCTAGAACTAAATTTTTGCATCTCTGGGTTTTATGGCCTAAAGAGAGCTCTGACATAAAAGAAGACAGGGATCATGCTGAAAAAACACAGAGAAAGAAATAACGCACAGTAGTAAGAAAGAGAGGAAAAACTAACAAGGAACATATAGGTGTTTAACTTTAGGCTTCATGCAGCTGGAGGAAGAAAGATGCTTTAGAGGAATCATGATGGTGCAATGTTTCTTTCTCACTATCCCCGAGTCTGTGGCCTATGTAACATGTGTATATGAGACTGACCTTGCATTAGGTTTCATAAGTTATCTATAGAACAGTTAGAGCATATGATGGAATGCCCATTGTGATCCAAGTCTGAACCTTTTCATTTAGAACACTTGAACATCCATAGATTGTGATACAGTAGGGAGTCCTAGGACCTGTGACCCTTGGGTCCTAGTAGTCTGTCATGGGCTGTAGCCCTACCAGATATGAGGCTAGGGTTCTTCTACTGAGAAGTGGAGGGTGGGGGTCATCAGAAGGCTTTGCTACAGTTTATGTCTATACCAGTGAAGCATAAAGGAAGAACAAACCAGATGTAGTGTGCTTACACATTTAGATAAGATTGTAAAACCCAATACATGAACTACTGATGATGAAACAAACACATGAGAGCTGAGGATTGGGTGTTACATTGCTGGTTGTACCTGCTCTGCTGAGAGTTGCCAAGAAATTTCTTAAGAGCATCTTAGCTCTTGGAAATGGGCTATTTCATCTGTTAAGGAATAAGGCAAATTTAGGATCATCAGTAAAATAGGTCAGACAGGTCAACACAGTGATCTTCACTGAGTGATTGTGTTTATTAAGAAATTGAGATAAAAACCAGTCAGTGTCAATTCACATCTTCCTGAATTTGGAGTGAGGGGAGGAGAATTTGGCAAGAGATAATATATTCCAAAGAGACAGAAGATAGTGCACAAAAGGAAGGTACCAAATCATATATTATTCAAGGAAAGCTTTAAAACATACAGTGGAATTGAATTGATAAGAAGATTTAAAATATTTTTAGAGGCTGTAGTAAGTCATTCAGATAAAGTCAACATCACAATGTTTATACAAAGTGCTATATTAAATCAGTTCAGAAGTTCATAGAAAAAGCATTTCTACACAAAACACAAAGAGGGTAAACTACAGTGCACTAATACATTGTGAGATGAATTTAAGGGAAAATGAGCAATGAAATGGTTCAGAGGAGAAAAGCCTATAGAATTATATAAAGCACCATTAGCACGATTAAGGAGACACATGAGGCTCCAAATGAGCCTTCTGATCAGCTTGTGTAGAAAGATGTGTTCACTGGGTCATTTTACAAGGTTTGGGCCCTGTGTGTAGAGGTAAAACTAAGTTCACATGGAATACTACCCAGGATAAAGATGATATTCAGGTAGATCAATGGCCTTGTATCAGACATTTCAATGAGAAGTCTGAATATAGGCAGGTATAGTCAGTGTGTCCAGTACCTGGATCCTCCTAAAGAAGTCTAAATAGGCTTTGAAGCTTAAAGAAACTCTTGAATTATCTCAAAAAGAGGTCAACACAGAAAATCAGAGATTTTTAAAATTAGGGAGAGCAATTGAACAAGAACAGAAAACAACCTGAAAGGGATGTTGTGAAAGTAATCAAATAATAGATATTTAGTAGGAGAAGTGTCTGTTAACCACAGGGATACAAATAAGGGATTTCCACAAAACAGTAGCATTCTCCACTCACACTGTTCTGTTCACCTGTCCACTCCTAGGCCTAGGCAGTCTGAAAGATAGGAGTAGTATGCAATCTTGCCTGAGGCCAAGAGCTTGGGATTTCAGTTCCACCTTGTTCTTCTGAATCTGTGCTCCACCAGTGATCTGAAATTGGTAACTACAGAGAAAGATTTGAACTTCCCAGTCTCCTGTCAACCATGAATTAGAATAATTTTCTATTGATAACTGGAGTTTGGCTAGTGTTATTAATTATTGGTGTGTGTGTGTGTGTGTGTGTGTGTGCATGTGAGTACACAGGTAAATGTGTCTGCCTACACTCATGTAGAAGGTAGCAGTTGACATTAGCAGTCTTCCTCTATTTCTCTCCAAAGGTTGTTTGTTTGTCTGTTTGAACAGAGTCTCTCACTTCTACTAGAGTTCACTGGTTGGACAGACTGACCAGTTAGCCAGCAGACACTATGCCTGGCTTTTTACCTGTGTTCTGAGAATCTAAACATAGGTCCTCATGCATTTGCAACAAGCACTTTGCTTGATAATGCATTCCCCCAGCCCCAAGCGTGGTGTGTTTTAATCTACATACAGACTCAAGTATTTATCACCTAATCTGAAATAACCAAAACTTTCAGATGAATTAAAATGTAAATTTTCAGAACACTGTTTTCCAAGAAGTTAAGGGCCACAGTTAACAGTAGGTCAGCTTGGTCCACAGCTTTTGTATTTGTGTCCACAGCATGGGGGAGGAATATCTGGTTTCTGCAATGCAGAATACTTGGGTTGAGGCAATCTAATACTATCAGAGGCCTCAGAACAGGCTTGAGCCTTGAATTACAAGCTTGACTATATTAACACACTGGATTCAATCGGGTTCATGCTCCACTTTCCATATGCTGTCTACAAACCTCAGAATGTAATGTTCATTTGTAAGGTACATTTTTGTTCTTACTAGAACTTACAAAAACTCAAACAAACGCAAGCATGCTATGTATCTAGGAAATAATAATAATTAGACAAATCTTCATACTCACTTATAGTTTAAAAGATGTTCACTTTTGCTCAGGTTCTGAGATACAGTTATCACTAAATAACATTTGTCTGTGGGCATCCTTTTCTTTAGGATACCATGGCTTTGTCCTAAACCTAACACAAGGTTGCAGTAGCAGGTTGGGATAAATGCCATTCTAGGCTTATACAAAGGACTGCATATTAGACTCACCATAAATATTAAAAATACAAAAGGTAAACCAGACAGAATCTGGATTCATAATGCACTGTAGACTTCACCAAAGGCAGGGTCTATAATATATTGTAGCCTACACATGGGACTCTGAGCATCAGTACGGCAGAACCTCTTCCTTTCTCTATTAGGCTTCCAAGTTTACACCTCCATTATGGTCTTCATGATTTCCTGTCTTTTGGATTAGGAAAGTTTAGTTGTTTCTATGAAATGAAGTTAGTACTTTATTTAATAGAATATATATACCAAGAGGTCTCCCAGCACTACTTCCCTGTGACCCACAAGTTTCTGCACATTATTTTTACATTTTCTTTTGTTAAAGTATTTTCTAATTTCCCTTGTGATATTTGTAATTAGGAATGCTGGTTAACTGGAACATGTTGTTGGGTTTGCACATGTGTTTGAATTTTCCAGCCTCTCTCTTGCTTTATAGTCTCATTCTTGCTCTGTTGTTATTAGAAGAAAGCATTCTGTGTAATTCCTTCTATCGAAAATATATCAACTTCTCCTGTGACCTAACTTATGGTAAATGTCTGCACGTCCTGGAGAAGGTGTGTGCTCTGCTGTTGTTGCTCTTTGGTATGGCCTGAATCTTCCGCCTCCTTACAGATTGCCTCTGCATTCTTCTGCCCATTTTCAAAACCAACATCTAAATGCTAAATCATTATTGTACAAATGTTCATGTCTCCCTGTATTTCAGTCAACATTGGCTTCACATATTTTAAGGATCTGAAGATTATTTTCCCATTTTAGTGTTATTAACCTTGTCTTTAACCGCTGAACATCATTCCCTGTCTTCTGAAATAGTTATTGAGTGCTAAGTGGTCATAGTGGACCTCTTTGAAAGTATGTATCTAGAACAACTTTGACTTCAACAGGCTCATGCTATTGGAAACAGTGAGTCACATCCTGTGTTAAGGCCATGCTAACCAATGATTAAATTTTTCTCAAGGTAACTGAATTAGGGAAACTTCTGGTTATTTGGTTCTCCTTGTTTTCTGCTCTGTCATAAATGTTTACGGCCCTCATTTTCTCACTTTGTTCTTTTGTTTTTAGCTGATTTTTATAGGACACATTTTGCCTTTCTTCTCATTTTGTTTTGCTCCATACCATACTTAGATCATCTTTACGGTTGTTGTATAAGTAGTTCATAATATCATAAAATAATTAGATTAAACTAATAACAGCTTGCTTTCAACCACAGAAGGCACTGTGAGTTAGTTGTCGTGCTTTTCACCTTAACTTGGATGGCTGTCAGTACTAAGCCTGTAGCTGCTCAACTACAGACCTTTCATCTCTTTTGGAAAGTCTCAATTTTTCTAGAACCTTCAGACAAACGTTATATTTTCTGTTATAGAAGTGTAGTTATCGACTGACAGTTATTTTTCATGTACTTTAACTGTAGGATTTGACTATGTTCTTGCCACTGTGGCTTCGCTTAACGAATGCCCTGATATAGACTGAGATTCCCTTAAACGTGGCTTGCTACTTTTCTTTTTGCTGTTTCTTCTGATCTGCAAGCAACGGTTTCCTTTGCAACCTTTTTACTTGCTCGATTCTGTCATCTTGATATTTTTTAGTTCGTTCAAATTCATGCATTGTATGGTTCTGAGTGTGGCTCCTAAGCTCCTTATGTATAACCTAACCCTAACCCTAACCCTAACCCTAACCCAGCAATCTGTGGTGTACATATTCAAACATTGTCACGGCAGTCTACAGTGGAGAATTTTCTGAAAGGAACCTAAAGAGAAGTCAAGGTGTGAAGCAGTTTAAATTGTTGCATTTTACAGCCTCTCTCTCCCTCCCTCTTCCCTCCCTCCCCTCCTTCTCATGTCCCCTCCCCTCCCCTTCCTTCCCCTCCCTCTCCTCTCCTCTCCTCTCCTCTCCTCTCCTCTCCTCTCCTCTCCTCTCCTCTCCTATTTCTATACTTCTCTGGCTAGTAGATTTTTAGATGAATATGGAAGTTTGTCAGCAACTCAAAATGAGCTACTTCCCTTGATAATTGATGCAGTTTTTATAAAAGCTACATTCTGCTCCCCTTTTTAAAAAATCTGGAATTTATTTACCAAATTTAGGTTTCCAAGTCCAGAAACTAAGTAAGATGCCACTGAATTCGGATCAGCTAAATTTGCCTTCAGTGTGACTGCCACATCTATTTATTGATTTAAAAGACTTTGGCTGTTATAAACATTCTTGAAGGAAAGAGTTTCATGAATTTATGTTCTCTTTTGTGTGCTGTAGTTTTATTTTACTAATCATTTTTCCTCTTACATTGAGCTTCATACATTTTGAAGATTACATGCCCTAAATTCCAAAATTCTGTACCTATATCAACAATGATTGGTAGTAGAAGTGTGTCCAATGAGATTTCAAATATACAGCAAGGCAATATCAACACAACACTTGAAAACCTATGAACATAATTCAGAAGACATATAATGATGACAGCATGTCACTGGAAGTTCAAATGCATCTGATAAAATTGAACGTACGGTCAAGCTCTTTAAGGTGTGTTTAGATGCTGTTCTAACCTGACACGGGCACATGTGTTCCTCCCCCAAGTGCTTATGCTTCATAAAAATCATTAGAGGTGTAGCCAGAGCCAGAAGTGAATACAATAAAGACGAACACAATTCCTTGCACTGCTAAGCCTGTGGATTGCGATTTGATTGCAATCCTTGTGATCATTAGAATAATAAAATGTCTGATGGAGAGATGACTCAGTGTCTGAGAACATCTACTGCTCCTACAGGGGACCTGAGTTTGATGTCCACTGCTAACATTAGCAGTTCACAATCACTCTCTGGTTTCTCCAGCTCCAGAGGATCCAAAACATAGATACCATACCACACGCGCATAAAGCCTAACACACACACACACACACACACACACACACACACACACACACACAAATGATAAAAATAAAATATTTAAAAAAGAATAGTTAAATGCTTGCAAGTTGTGGCTTTGCAAAGGTGGCAAGATGTCTCACCATTAACTGCTTTAATTGCCCAATGTTGTACTTAAGAAAGCAAAGTTCCCCAGAAGCAACCATGAAATAATCATCACTGTGAATGTTGCCTAAAACTTTACCTCTTAGAAGTTCAGTTTGGTTTTTTAAAATCTATATCACAAAAATTGCTAGATTTAGTGACTAGGCGAAGTTAGTTTGAATTCTAATTTCTATAAAAAGGATCATTAATCACATTTTGAGGTTTCTTGTGTGAGAGATTTCCTAGGGTAGTGCAACATACACAGAGAGAGAGAGAAAGAGAGAGAGAGAGAGAGAGAGAGAGAGAGAGAGAGAGAGAGAGAGAGAGAGAGAAGGGAGAGAGAACCCTCAAGACTGAACAAAGTAAAGATTCTGCCAAAGCCCAACCTGGTAAGCAATGAGTTTGTACGGTGGATGCTAACAGGAGTATGGGTGAGGGCTGACCTCCAGGAGCAAGGATGACTCTAAAGTAGTTCCCTCTCTGAAAATCATACTCCAGCCTAGGTGAAAATTCACAAAAGCTGCATCTAGGGAGCTATTTACAGGATATGTATGGGGCTCTATAGCTGAAGAAGCCCTCTCTCTGCAGCTTGGCTGGTCAGTCTCCTCCCCCAGCAGAGCTAGGGAGGGGGCCTTAGACAATCCTGCAAGCTTCTGCTTTCCCAGACATATGAGGGAATATTCCAGTTCCCAGGAGACTGTTATACAGCAAGAATGGTTAAGAAATGGATGCACCGTGAAGGACAAACTATGCTAATTAGACAGAAACAAGCTAATTCGTCTGCAACTTTCTTCTTCTTCTTTTTTTTTTTTTTTTAATTTGAGTGCTGGTCTTGGTTTTTTTTTGTTTTGTTTTGTTTTATTTTGGTTTTTGGTTTTTTTTGTCTTTTTTGTCTATCTATACACATATAACATGAGGTCCTATTTGCATAATACGTAATCATTTCTACTTCTGTTATAAAGACACAGATGCTGCTAGGCTTTCCTTAAAGTTGAACACCCCCCCCTACACACACACACACATGTGACATTATGCTCCTTTAGGAAAAATCATTTCAGATGGTTTGGGGCTAATCATCCAACAGGCTGTTACTTATGCATGCCGTGGGATTGCCCAAATGTTGGAGTGCTCATATGAGAACAAACTTAAATTATTTATTGCCCCTAAGTGCATACAAGTCACTCCTCTGCAGCGGGTCTATCACATATGTTAGGTATAAAATATGAAACTCTTTGGGGTTTGTTAAGAAGTGATGACAGTTGAGCTTGATCTCACAGAAGACATCTAAGAAGGAAAAACATCGCCTTTAGAAGATGAATGTTTTCAGCGCTGAAGACATCACTTTCAGTACTTTGTAACAAGCACATTCTCTACGACTTCATAATTTTAGAAACTTGCATTTGGTGAGTCAATAAAAATTTACACTTCCTGGAAAAACCCCACCTCTAAAATTATCTACCAGAAAACTACTTTGAAAATATAAAATATCTTGAAATTATGAAATCAAAGTAGTTTTTTTAAAATTACTTTTATGGGTCTGAGACAACTGTGTTAACCCATTTGCCTACTCTGCTACCAACATCTCTGTCCTTGAGGGCAGACGAAGCATTGCCAGTCTGAATAAGTGTAATGGCTAGCACTAACTGACAAGCTGAGGGTCCTTGGGAATGGAAGCTCATTGAGGAATTGCTTGATCAGTTTGGTCTGTGAGGATGCTCGTGAGGTATATTCCTAACTGGGTTAATTGAGGTGGGAGAAGACCCACCCTGAATGTTGGTGACCCCATTTCATGGATCGGGTCCTGGGGCGGGGGTGTAAGTGTAGAATAGGTACTGGGAGCAAGCACGTGTGCCTTCATCCCATCTCTGTTCTTGACTGTGCATTTGAGGTGATGTCAAGCACCTGCACGAGTCTTAGTGCAGTTAGTCTCTTGCTATGAAGGACTCTACCCTAGAATTACGTGCTAAAATAAAGCTGTTCTCCTGAAGCTGATTCTGTGAGCATGTCTTACTACAGCAACATAAATGAAACAAGGACAGTGAGGGGCAAAGGGAGAGAGCTGGAGGGAGATGTGCCAGATGTGTGTGAAAGCCTGCAGATGGGATTTAAAGGGGTCCCATTCCTCCTCCTTCTAGAAACCGAGAGATCTGCCTTGATCTCTCAGAGTCTGTCTTCACGTGCTGCAGTGTCCCAGAGCCTACGGTTCAGAATATGCCTCTAACAGCCTGTGCCCCAGAGCACAGTCACCTCTACACAAAGTGGATCAGACACTTATGGTAGCAATCGGTGAACTTCTATCCTTTTAAATTCCCAAGAGCTTGAGGTCTTATGGCTTGGCCTTTTTTTCTAAATCACCTTCAACCTTTTCCTGTAAGTTCACCAGAACCTGCCTGGAAGAATTTCCTCTTTTATTGCCTGCAGAAGGATCTTATTTTCCTCTCTTATCTAAAGGATCGTTGTAAGATCTCCTTAGTAATTAGAGCAGTAGTTCTCAAGCTTCCTACTGATGTGGCCCTTAAATACAGTTCCTCATGTTGTGGTGATCCTTCAACCATAAAGTTACTTTTGTCACTACTTCATAACTATACTTTTGCTACTGTTATAAATCTTAATGTAAATATGTGTTATGCAGATGGTCTTAGATGACCCCTGGGAAAGGGTCATGTAACCCCCAGAGGGGTCACAACCCACAGGTTAAGAACTACTGAACTAGGGGTCCATGTTGATGGCTTCTTTTGCCAACTCTACCCTTTATTCTGAGCATCACATCTTCAGTTCTCTCAATTGTGGAAACACCAGGACTGGAGAGATCTATGCAGCACACTGACACTTAGATCTTAACACTGGGGTTGGGGGTGTATCACCAAACCTGCTATTCATCTAGAGGACGTGCATGGCATGAATACAAACTAGTGTCTTCCATATAGTAACTGGGACATCTCGGGTATAGGGGTTACAGGCTCAACTGTAGAACTGGGTATGGAAAAGAATGCTATACAGAATTCTTGCAGACAACTTCACTTCATCCCTTCTCCCAAGAAAATGAGACAATTGGACTCCATCAACTTCTGTATGGGACATCTCATGCCGTTCAAAGGGTTTTTACTGTGGCTAGGCTTGTCGTCAAGGCCTGACTCATCAGCTTCCTTCCCTGGAGCTGAAGCTCACACACCTGGGCCTTGCAGACAGTGACCCCTTCATAGACTATCTGCAAGCTGAAGGACTGAGGCAGAGACAAGCATCATCAGAACAGATATATGACCAGGTCCTAGAACAGTCTTTAGGTAGAGTCTCCACTGAAATGAAAGCTGGTCTGATCTGGAAGTGCTTGGGTAGATCCGTGTTTTCCTGAGCTGCCTTGCTGTAGTTTGATAACTTTCTCTGTCTGACATTTTATTTTTATGTGTGACACTATAATTTCAAATTTGTTTAGGATATTTAAAATGTTTCTTCAATAATGTAGGTTGAACAACAGCGTTTGGAAATGGAAGAAAGATGGCTTAAAATAAATTCACTGGTGATGGGTCACAGAGCTAAAATTGCCATGCACGTGTAAAAACATGGTTAAAATGAGTCATCGGAGCTGAAGCTGCAGATAACAAGACCTTCTAGAAGTATCCTAACTGGGCTTAGTGCCATTCACATCAGGGATGCTGGAGAAAGAGTCCTATCAACCTAAGGCAGAAAGACCCCAACATTCTTCTATAGATCTCTACTGGCCTCTAGAAAGAAATTAGATATAATTCTCCCATTTGATATCAAAATCCCCTGCTTCTTCCATGAACAAGGCTGTGGAGACCGCACTTGGTTTTGGCCTTTGCTCTAAAGGCCTCTGTTTTAAAAGCCTTCTCTCTTCTCTAAATACCACTTCCTCTGCCCCAAGCGGAGAAAAGAGTCTCCCTCTTCTCATTCAGTCTTTACTGAGTTCTGGAGTTCTCGGATAGCTTTATGTATCAGTGGCAAAATATGTGGGATAAGCAATTCCTGGGAAAACAGGTTGATTAGGGCCCAATGTATCTAAAATTTCAGTATGGCTGGCTGAGTGCATTGTCTTGGGGCCTGTGCTCAGCCAGCAAACCCTGGTGGAACACATAGAATTCAAAGCTGTTCAACTCTTGCTGCCCAGGAAGCAGTTATGGAGAAAGCAAACAAGGAAGAGAGGGGAACCCATTGCCTTATTTGAGGGCTTGCCCCCAGTAAAATCTGACTTCCACTGAGCCTACATCTAAAAGGTTGTACCAAGTCTCAGCAGTATCAAGCTGATGGCCAAGGCTTTAGTACATGAGCCTTTGGGAAACATTATAGATCCAAACTACAGCACCTTTTTGTTGCTTGGAAGTGGGTTGACTAGTAAAAGAACGGTATTAAGCATCTGGGCAGCTTACCAGGCAGTACTATGAAGGTGTGACTCATGGAGGGACATGACTGTTAGTCATAACTGCACAGTGGGTAGAGACTGGAGAGGGGCGTGAGGGGTGAGATCACAAAGCCGTTGCCCTTGATAAGCATTCCTGTGTCCAACCCAAGCGACACCATGAAGTAAGGGATACCCTGCCTCATGTCAGAACCCCAGTTTCAATATTTGGAATGTCAACCACGGGTGGCAATCATGGATGATTGACATTCATCATTTATATTTAAATATAAAGACAGGTAAACATACTTGCAGAAACAGATGGAGGGATAGAAATATGTATTCTGTAAAAGCTACAAATGTGCAGAAGTATATACATAACATATATACTACAATTCATACTTACACACAATTACATGAAGTGTATATGTTTAAAAATACCTATACCCAGATATATGCTTTTATATTTTGCTTCTGGTTCTTTGAAGTAGTCTCTATTTTAGCTAATATTTCTTGACTCTTTATATGACAATAGCTATTTTTAAACATTTCTGCTTGTGTTATTTTATAATAATACTACATCTTAAGTGCTAAATGAAATAATGAAAAACGTATCTTCTATTCTAAAACAATAGCTATTAGGGGCATATGGCTACAGTAATGGAAGCTAGGGTTAGGGTTAGGGTTAGGGTTAGGTAGACCCTAGGGATAAACCCTACTCACAGTTAGTCAGAGATATATTCTGGGCTCCTCAGGGTGCCAGGGGTACAGGCAAACTATAATGAAGCAGTGCTTCATTATAAAGAAGAGAAGCAGTGCTGAGTCATAAATGAGCTTTCAAGGCTGCCCACGATCTCCACCTATGAAGGTGGACGAGCACTGAGTGAAGGAATCCCACATGCAAAGTATCTGCACTGATTTGGCCTCCACGGTTCACTTCCAAGTCGCTTGTCTCCCTACAGAAACCCATGATTTTTGTGCATTTTCTGTTTAGCATTGCCATCTATTCTTAGATTAAAAGTTTCATCAGGGAACAGGTTCCATCCTTTGCACCCATGCGCTTATTTACACCTCATAGTCCCGGGATGAGGGGGAGGTGCTCGGTGTTCACTGGTGTTAGCAGCCCTCTGAGGGTGGAGGCAGACACAGGAAACACAAGCAGAAAACTCAAAATGGGAGTGATTCCTGTGAACGAGCGCTGAGAGGTCCCAGATGGAAGGGTCTCCATGCCAGCTGAAGAATAAGGAAGGCTGTAGGAGAAGCATGAGTAAACCCTCACTCACACCGGGATTATCAGAGATTCTAGATACTCAGTGAGTTCATGTAGAAACGAGGACAGATGTGAGACAGGGACTCGGAGGTTGGCACAGCTTTCAAGAAGGGCCAATTGTCTTTTAATTACCAGGACTGTGGGCAGGGGTGTACTGCACGCTTAAAGATCAATGCTGCCTCTGCTTTTGGACATTTGAACACTAGCATGGTTCCCCTTAACTGCAGGGATTTTTCATAACCCCAAATTAATGCCACAAACTATAGACAGCACAGAACCTTGGGCATACCATGATTCCTCTTCCGCATACATACTTAGGGTTGTTACTAGACGAGGCATGTAAGAGATGAACAGACACCCGTAATAGTGATGTAGAATGATAGTAACAGCAAACCGTACTAGTGTCATGGAACCTGTAACTTGAAAGTGGGAAGGACAAAGTAGTCAAGAGCTCATGGGAAACACCACAAAGTCTCAGTTGGACATCAGTCTCCATATTGCTAGATAGTAGATCATCTCCATTTGTAAATGGGGTTTGCAGCCTATAGAAAAGCTTCAGTTCCAGGGCCTTTCAAGGATGTGGAAAGGATGAGTGGAATGCTCACCTCTGTGTATGTATACATGCACATATGTGTCTCTGTGTGTCTGTACATCTGTGTGTATCTCTTTGTGTGCGTGAGTATGCATATGTGCACACGTGTCTCTGTGTGTCTGTGAGTGTAATGGTCTCTCTTTCTGTCTCTCTCTCTCTTTCTCTCTCTCTCTCTCTCTCTCTCTCTCTCTCTCTCTCTTCCTCTCCCAATTATTCCACCCATAGAAAATGCTGGGAGAAAAAAAGAAAGGAAAGAAGGAAGGGAGGGAGAGAGGGAGAGAAGAAAGGAAGAGAAGAGGGAGGGAAGAATTATGGCAGTAATTCTGCCCCTGTTTTCAATTCTCTGTAACCAGCATGTGTGTCTCACGTCTCATCAGATCTCAGAGATATCTTGTTGATCAGCTGTAGCTTGTCTTTTGTGAACAAGCATGGACATCATGAATTAATTGTATAACCCAGGTAAACCACCTCTACACATCCATCAATGGCATGCAAACTGAGAATTTAAATAAAGCTTTAGGCAGTAGTCACACAGCCTATACATAGTAATCCACTAAGTGGGAAGTAAGGCTTTTATGAAGTGAAGAGAGACAGACAGACAGAGAAAGAGAGAGAGAAACAGAGACAAAGAAACAGTAAGAGAGAGAGAGAAAGACAGAGAGAGAGAGAGAGAGAAGGAACAGGAGGAAGAGGAGGGACAGAAGGAAGGCATTGTACTAAGAATTAGGCAACTTTGATGTCATCAAAGCTCTATTAAATCCAAAGGCCTGGACCCCTTATGGTCCGTTGTCTTTATTACTATCTTCATTGGTATCATGTGACTGGTACCTATTGAGAATTTTAATAAATACATCATTGCCAAGCTCAGTGTGCTCCTTACAAGAATGCCCCTGAAACTAGCACACATTGCAAGTAGCTTATTTTCCAAGACCCAGGGAGTTTGCTCTTTTCTTATAAGTATGAAATGACAGTTGTGTTTATTTTGATGTTATCTTCATATGGATTGAAAGCAATTGATTCTATTTTCACCATCTCTTTGGCTTTACAGGGTTTCTTTGTAACTGATATTTGACAAAATGTTAGGACTTCAAAACATAATGATCTCATAAAACATTTTAATATTTGGTTCTAGAAGCAGCCAATTAGCTTTGAAGTCAACTTAAGCTGAATAGAAACTATGACAGGTAGGCAGATTGCCTTGAGGAAGCTAAGGGCAGGGGCATTTGGAGCACTGAGAATCCACTGACCCAATTTTCCTGTTTCCCTTGGGACCAAATGCTCTGTCGCAGGCCATTGTCTCCATGCTTATATTCTATTACCCTGTCTCCATTTACTTGATTGTGCCTGAGACCAGGAGTCAAACCTTGCCCAGGTTAATTTTGTTACCAACCTGACACAAAATAGAGCCACTGGGAATAGGGAACCTCAACTGAAGTGCTGTCTCATCAGATTGGCCTGCTGGTCATGTTTTCAAGTTATTGCCTTGGTTGATTTGATGGATATCGATGTGGTGGGGGTTTCAGCCCACTGGGGGTGACACTATTCCTAGGCAGGTGGACCTAGTCTGGATGAAGTAAGCAAGCTGAGCAAGCCATAGGAAGAAGACCAGTTACCAACACTACTTTCTGGTTTCTTCTTCATTCCTATTTGAGTCCCTGCTCTGACTTCACTGAATGATGGACTGTTACCTGGGAGTGTTAACAACAAGCCCTCCCCCAAGTTGCTCTTGATCAGTGTTTTACAGAAACAGACCAGATCCCACCAGGCAGCCAGAATAGAGCAACCCTGAAGGCTTCCACTAGTGAACAGTCACTTGACCACTTCAGCTGAAGCCATTCTGGTTCCTAGGAGAGCTACAGAGGCAGATGGCTAGCAGCATGATGACTGACAGATCACTGCTGGTCCTCTGCTATGCCCTGCAACCCTACTTAACAAAGTCCCTTTCAAATCCTCAAGCAAAAGCCAGACAGTTGGGACCCTCCAGTTGGGTCTGTGACCCCGCTTATCTGTCATCTTTGCATCTCTCTTGGAAATCTATTTCCTTCAATATGTAACAATATTCTTTCTCACTCATCTGCTGTCTTCACATTTCTTTCATAGAATTTGTGGGATAATAACCCAGTGTTGACTTCTGCTTTTGGGATTTCTGAAGACATCACCAACAACAAACTCACCTGAGTATGTTAACAAGATTCCATGGCACTCAAGAAGAACACCTTGACCACATTGATATTTTAAGGTGAGATAATATTTAATAAGTCAATAATTTGACTTAAGGTGTGTCATCTCTGACTTCACCTTCCTCATGTGATAAGTAGTAGTGTTTTGGGAAGTTTAAAAATGTTTTTAAAAATCTCCTGAGTGTGTACTTATGTTGTTCTAATTGAAATGCCTCCTGATGCTTGGAGGAAACCAGAGGTTCCATCAGCTGGAAAAATGCCAGGGGACAGGGACTCTCTAGCAAAGCAGATGGCAAGTTGGACAGAGATGGAGTTTTGATAGTGATCAGTCATGCTAAATGGGGCTTTTCAATGATAGAGCTGCCCAAGAGGCACTCACGCATGGTCCTGTTAGTGATCCTTCACCTATGTTTCTGTAAGCAACCTCAATAAACTCATTGATTCAACAAGATCAATTGGTTTTCATCTTCTTCCATTCCTACAAATTAACAAAATAAAATATATATTCTTAGCATCCCATGAAGAATCCTTAAGGACTTACAAAGCCTAAGTACTCAGATATTTTAATTCCTCGGGTCTTTTATGAATAGATATCCATTCTTGCAGCTTCTGAGCCACAGGGAGATAAAAGCCTCCATCACAGGACAAGAGAGCTCTTATTGGTATTAATTGTTAGAGATGTCATCTGTGAGTGGTCACATTGTGATCCTAGCTCTAAAACAGTATCTGGTGGTAAGAAGCCTACGTAGTCTTTTTCAGAGAAAGTATTTAAAACAGCATAGCAATATGTTCCATGCTGGAGGCAAGGAGATCCTGGGTCTGAAAGACTTGACCTCCCTGGAAGTTGTCTCTCAAATTTTAAAAAGCCATACATCACTGTTGCCTCTGCCTGTAACATGTACTCCATACTCCTCAAAGGTCCAAAATCTACCCATTCATTGTCAGGAAACTGGATAGTCTTACTCTATAAATATGCTTAAACTTGGATTTTCTTAGTTTAGAAATATACTTTAACTCTGGGATTATAAAATGTTTCTGGATGCCAGATAGTGGTGGGACATGCGTTTAATCCCAGCATTCAGGAAGCAGAGGCAGGAGGCTCTAGTTTGAAGTCAGCCTGGTCTACAGAGCAAGTACAGGGTGGCACAGGGAAAACCTGTCTTGAAAAAACAAATAAATGAATAAATAATAGATAGAGAAATAAATAAATATTTTTGAATAAAAGATAAGACTGAAAAAAAATGAGATGCATCTTTAGAAAATCCTGTAATAGCGTGTTCTTCACAATCTGAGTACATTTACAATCCAAAGACAAAGAAATAAGCAAATACTGGGTACCCTCCTTGATGTATTGCATGTAGTGATCAAGTCACTTTTCATTGCTCTAACAAAATAACTGAGGAAAATCACAAAGAGGCAAAGACTACTTTGGCTCACGGTTTCTGAGCTTCAACTGGAGACCCATTGCAGGGGGCCTGAAGTGCGAAGTGCGGCAGAACAGATCAGTAGCACAAGGACCTGGAGCAGCAACTGCTTCATGGGGATCAGGTAGCAGCATTAGCAAGAAAGAAAGGACCAGATACCAGACAAGATCCCCCTTCAAAAGCACAGTCCCAGTGGCCCACTGCTTTCAGCTGGGCCATTCCCAGTAGTAGCTCACTCAGCTGCAGGACAACTTATCCATGAATCCATCTTCAAGATACAATCACCTCTCAGTGAGACCATCAGCTGGGGACCAAGTCTTCAATGCATGCACCTCGTGAGGGGATCCTTCTTAGCAAGTGAGTTTTCTACACACTCTCGGCTTCTGCCTAATTAGATCCCATAATGATTTGGGGAGGCAAAATATGTAAATGAATGCAAAGTATTTGGTTTTATTTTACAAAATGATTTATGTTGGAATAAGTAGAATCAAAAATGCATCTGACAGGTTCCATAAAACTTACACCCAGTTATAATGAAGGATGCGATGCAGAGCCCAACAGATATTTCAAAGGCATTTGATTCTTCTACAATGCCAGAATAAATCATTTATAAGGGAATTCTAATAAAATTAAAAACACATAAATATGTTCTTATTTCATAAACATGCTGTAAATTTGAATAAGTGGTGAGGAGAGATAAGAAACTCACTCTGAATGCTAAGTAAATATTGTATGGCATCCCACGACTTTCTAAATTTATCATATTTCAGGCTGTTAGTACTTATCCAATTAAGCGGCATATGTGTGACTGCTAAATTTTTCAAATGGGCGATTTACGCACACTGCGTTAATGTCAACCGAGGTTTTATTTAGTAGGAATATAGCCTTGAACAGTTAGCACTGGAGCAAAGCCTGTAGGTGTGTTATCACTACAGGGAGGTCCATGCTCCTGCAGTACACCAGGTAACCACCTGGCTTGCTTCAGAACTAATCAAACAAGCAGGAATTGAGATATCAGATGCCATTGTCTCTTCTGAATGAATAATTAATTGTCCATTGAGACTTCAGCCAAGTCCCCATCTTGTACAGATTGGGTGTCTTTTGTTGATCACATACCCATAATCATTTGTCAGGACTGATGCTCCAATGTCTAGAATGATGATTAGTTTAAATTAAATATTTTTTAAATATTAATTTAAAATTAATTTAAATTTAAAATTAATTTAAATTAAATATTTAAAAATTTGCTAAGCACTTTAAATATATATTACAGTGCATAGAGAAACATAAAAGACTGAAGACATGGGTAGAACTCGGTGTTTCAGGCATCTTCCTCTTCTTCTTACAGGGTAGACTACTTATACTCCAGGACGTGGGGTTTCTACATCTGTTGTGTCTATTTTGTCATCATCAATTCCCTGTATATGACTACCGCCTTCATTTCTGTTGAAAGCCATAGAGGTTCCATGATCTGGTTCATGAATTCTAAAGGGAATCATAAACAGATGTTGATGTTGAATGTGCTAGAAATCTCAGGCCCACCATCCATAATGCCCACGTTGACATCTTTTGTCTGACTGTTTGTGGTATCTTACCAGACTCCCAGACAAAAAGTAGAGGCAAGATTTTCTTTGCACAGAATGTGTTAACTGTCATGCAATGCAAAAATCCTTAGGCATAAGCACAGTTATTAACATATGCTTAATGTGTCTTTTTTTTCAGATAAAATATATGACACATTAACATACCCAGAGGAGTTCCTGACTTTTTTCATGTGAACCGAGTGTGCTTCAGTTCAGATTTCAACCTTTCCAACCACGATCTTGAGTTCCAATTGAGCATATCAGAAATTGACTACTATTTCTTCTTCTTGACATGTAACCCTGAACTGAGCATGCTCAGGCATGTGTCAGACAATAATTTGTTGTCCTATGCAGACATAAACAGGTTCTGTGAGTAAATTCCAGGCCATCCCTTTGTTCAGGAAGACATTACTTTGAAAATCAACCCTGTGTTCTCTTTATTTGCTGCAGGTAGAGCTCTTTCTCCACTCTTTCCTTCCTTGGCCATTGTTAATTTTCTTTGAACTCACCAGCTCGCTTTCTTTGCACATCCTTCAGTGGACCTGGAGTGTCCAATCCTGTACAATTCATTGTGGACTTTTAACAAAGACCCAACTCTGGAGCCCAGTACTTCCCCAGTTTTGATGCTTTCTAGTAGAACTCTTCAGCTCTCAAGCCTAGCCCATGAGCAGGAGAGGGCTTCTGTGAGCCTCCTCACAAGTGTGCAGAAGCTCTTAATTTTCTCCTATTTCCCATCTTACTAATGTTCAAAGTAGAAATATTACGATCAGTTCACCAAATTCCTCTCTTCATCAAAATCTGAGCAGAGAGAGTTCTTTTCTGTCAAGTCTTATACAAGAGGAATAGCTCTTCAGAGCTTTTAAAAGTACTTTGCAACTTTAAGCTGAGCATGGCAGAGCAGTGCACAAGTACAGCCTCAGCCTCTTACAAGTCTGACTTAAGAAGATGACTTGGTCCCACAAGTTCAAGACCAGCTGAATAATATAGCAAATTGCAAACCTGTATCTCAATGGAATATATGTAATATACATATATATTCTATGTGTATATATATATTCTATATCTATATACAATATATATATACATATATAGTATAATGTATATTATATTTATATTATATATATACATATATATATAAAATGACTAAATAAATAAATGGAATTTCTGATGAAATGTCTTTATTCTTTGCACCCCAAGCACATAAATGGATTTTCTTACATATTAATAATTTAAGCCCTCATTCATAAACTCTAATTTTCTTCTTTGTTAACAACATTTATTAAATAACAAATATTTACTAATTGCCTATTTTATGTCAGGTGCTTCTAAACACTGGGCTATGATAGAGGAAAAAATATCACGAGGTATAATACATCCCCTGCCCAAAATGAATCAAGTTAAAAAACAAAATCAAAGGCGCCCAGAGATCCCAAGCAAAAAAGAGTTTGGATACTGAAGCATCAAGGGAAGCCCGGGTGATGTGGTCACCAGACCACAGGACCCCTTAGCTCTCCTGCTTGTTCCTAAGCCTAAGCATTCAGTAGCTGCCATCAGAAGAGACCTGTCTTCCCTAGTTCTCTTCCTTAGTCACAGAGCCTTGCACAGAAGAGAAGCAGAGTGTCTGTCTATTCCTTCTTGTGGAGCATAGTACAGATCTGCAGATAATTCAATTTTATTTACTCTCTTTATCAAAGAGCTAAGAGACAATCATTTATTTGTGATGAGTTTCCATGTCGGATTATTCAGTGACATTACAAGTCTGATATTACAAATTATTTCTCAATTTATGCCAGAGCTCTCCCATTACTATCTCCTCGTGTGTGTGTGTGTGTGTGTGTGTGTGTGTGTGTGTGTGTCTGTGCCTGTGCAGGTGCATATTTCCCAGGATGTGAGTGTGGCTCTCCCCTTCTCTCTCTCTCCTGTGGAGGTCAGAGGACAGCCTTGGATACCAGTCCTCATCATCTGCTTTGGGGCAGAATCTCTTGTATGCTGTTCTGTATAAAACTTTGCTTGGCCTATAAACACTGAATATTCTCCTATCTTGACCTCCTGTCCTGCCAGGTGTGGGTATTGCTTCTGGATTGCTGTGTGATTTAGAATTTGAACTCAGGTTTTCATGTTTGCACCCCAAATGTTTTACCAACTAAGTCACCTCTCCAGCCCTGGGCTCTCCTACTCTAAAGTGAACACTATACTCACAAAACATGCAACAGGAAAACATATAGCAAAAGTAAATGTAGTTTTAGATAACATATGCCAGTGCAAGTGTTTTTCTGGCATTTCTGGGTGTTTAGCAGTTGGAAAAACCTTCGATTTGGTTAAAAACAGAAGGGGTTGTTTTTCTATTTTAAAGCTTCTCAGAATGAGAAGACAAGAACTAAGGACTTTTTATTTTATATAAGGACAGATACTCTTTGCAAGCCAGAGGTCTTCACAGAACCTGAGTTCTAGAACATAATACTGTTCTAGAACAGCATTTCTGCATACTCTATAGATTCACTGAGGCCAGTACCCCATGTCCAGCAACATCTCTGAGCTGCCTGGGGCCTTCTGCTTATTAGTAAATAAAATGTGTTACATATAACCCAATAACTGTTGTGTGTACTTTGTTAACCACTAAAGGTGAAAAAGCAGGAGGTGACTCTGGGTGTGGAGTGCTCAAAACAGGAACAGTAATCCCAAGAAGCAGGTACCCTCAGACTTTCCTGGCAGGAGTTCTGCATGATTCCATCTCTGATTTTAGGAAGTTCCTGCTGATCATGGGTCAGGTGCTTCGTACATCTTAACTACCCCAGGGGAGAACAATGACCTCATTGCTTAACCTGTCACTGAGACAGGTGGACTCTGTCAAGAGCTATGGAAAAGGCAGAGCTGCTGTGAACTTCATTCAAAAGGAAGGTGTGGCCGTGGCTCTCATTAAGGCAGACCTCAGCCTCAGCTTTACAGATAAAATTTCCAGATGCATCCTTCTCAGATCTGCAACATGCTCTTGAACACTGCCTTTTGGCTGAGGTAGGTATTTCATGAGTTGAGGTGACATGCTTCCTTAACCCCCACCACCTCTTTTTAAACATTGGCTCTAGAAATGGTACCTCAAGCACAATCCCTCAGAATAACATGTAGTAACAAGTTGTCAAAGGTAACCTCTTTGCTTTGGTTATGAAACACTAGAAACTGTTCTTTCCATCGCTTCTGTGATCTAACTGACTGTGTTCCTCAGCTATGAGGAGATACCTGCTCCTTTAGACTCAGTATGAGACTGGAGACACAGAGGATCCCTGAGTGGAAGGAAGGTGAACATTTCTGTTCATGCTATCCCAGACATTTCCTGGCATTGCGACCGAGAGGCTGCTGTTCATGTTTGTAGCTAAAACTGAGTGAAATTCAATCATCACAAACATAGTGTGTTTCAATTTTGCATATCCAAGAACTCATTAAGTTTGGAGTGGTGCCTATTACTCTCCGGCTATGGCCTTGTCCAGATCGATTGTGTTGCTGTGTTCACAGAGAGCCCTGTTTCCATGAATCCATAGCCATCAGCTTGCCCAGCTGAGCACTTCGGAGCAGGCGGAGGAATTAAAGTTGGTTTTCTGCTCATCTCCTGCCAAATTCATTCTCCTCCATTGTGTTTGTTTTCCTCAGAGATTCAGGATGCAGTGAGAAAACATCACCTGTTGCCATAGAGAACAGCATCCCAGACATTTTTTTTTTCTCACTTGACATTTAAGAACATATGCTGTAGAAGAAAAGTAAGTGGGTGCAATTTAACACGATCTCTTACATATTCCTCTCTTGAGTGGACACTTGCATTTTTAAGTAGTGATTCAGGGGACTTATCATTTGAGGACGTGTTTAGGATTTGGCCTTTGCATTGACCTTCCTCCTGGCAGTCATCTGCGTATAATTTATCCCATGAATTATACAGTGATAACAGCCTGTGAAGGGGACAGCTGGGGTGCACTCTCTAACCTTCCTGTCAACACTTGTGAATTTGTTTGATCTTTGCACAAAACACCCTGCTAAGTCCTCAAATGAAAGTACTTTTTTTTTTCCTCCTGAACATTTTCGATTTATCTCAGAGTTGAGGAAGATGACCTCCAATAGCCAAGGAAACCAGAAACCATTGTCTTTGCCAAGTGATCATCACTTTTGGATTCTTCTTAAAAAGGACAAACAAAAAACATTTCCTTGTGGAGAGGTGGTGTCTCTGGAATCTACTGCTTTTGGTAGAAACCATTTTTGTAGTATTGAAGAAAGATTAGCCAGTTCATGTTTATGTATAACCTGTGACACGCTTCCATGGGGAAATAAGCTCCTTCAACAAAGACTTTATTGTGCATTGCAGCAGCAAATGAGCCAGCAGGGCAGCACAGAGGCTCCATGGCCACCTCACTGTCTTAATTTCTTCTGTTTATTTATAGTCACATGTGTAGGCAATGCAGAAATTCAGTAAAATTGGTGGAATTAAATCCAAAGTACCTTAAAACGTTTGTTAAAACATTTAAAAGGATACAAAAAATCTATTAAGAATATGACATATCTTTCCAATGGCTAAGAAGATGTATTTGGTTATTTAATCAAGACATATTGGTGACTGATTCTGGTAGAGGCCGTGGGTACAAGGGTAAACACAAACCCTACCTGTTGAAGACGGCATACTGATGTCAATTACAGCAGAGGAGGAAATGATTGATCATGCTAAATGCTTTCTTAGGGGGATGTCCAGGCTTCACATAAGCAGAGAACAGGAAAGTATCCACCCTATACTTAGATCTGACAAGGATCTACTAGCAAGGAAAGATTTTCTGAATTTGGCACTGTAGCTAAGTCTTTAAAATGCTGATGAGTAGATGTTGCAAATATTATATGCAGTTGGTTGGTTGTCTGTTCAATGGAGAGTGGTTTTAATCACAGCCCCATGTTAGGGTTCTTACAGTATACACAGAATAAATAGGAAGGTCATTCATGGATGGAGACAGGAATAGTGTCTGGTCACCGGGGAACTGCTGTGCCATTCTGAGGCCCATGGTTTTACCTTTAAAAAGGACATCTATTTTATTTAACTCAGACAATAACATAAATGCACATTAAGAGAAAATCTCCTAGTGGTGACTTAGGCAGTGGATAGAAGAAGGGTCTGATGCTCCCCTGTGGGTGCTGTTCCAGCAGAACTGGACAAAGGGTGAAGCTTGAACTCTGCACAGAGTCTGAGACAAAAGACCCACGAGGCAACAATGTGCTGTAAGCATAATATGATTCTGTGGGGTCTCTGCTTTGATCAGTATGGTGTTGGAGCATGGCATATTTCCTGAAGGGGCCAGACAGAGACAATGTCAGTTGTTAGGATTAGAGTAAGGGGTGTGGTGACTACAGTTGTCTGAGGGATCCTACCATAGCAGAGATGAAGGAACTTGGCCAGAACTCAGAGTTGAAATTGTGACGATAAATCCCTGGACCAGTTATTTGGTAGCTGTCTGTGTTGGAGGGTTTGGTAGTGTAAGTTTATAGTTTACAGGTGTTTCCCCCACAGCTACTCCCAAGGCAAAAGATCTCTCAGAAGCCCAGGAGTTAAGGCAAAGAGAGACACATTAATCTGTCTCACATCACTCAGTTCCCTAGGGTTCCCTTACCTTAACTGTGTGTGCTCTGTATCTTGCAATGCACCATGACCCACGGTACCCAGCATTCTGGTCGTATCACTTAAAAAGCATTCTGCAGTGGCTCTATAAACAGCATTCCCAGGCCGTTAGTCAATTCTCTGAATCACAGAGCTGACTTCCTCTAAGAGTTTCTGGAGCAACTCTTTTCCCTCCTCTATGGAATGTTCCTACTTAGCCTTCCAGAGCAGCTACTGTGCATGTGGTGGGTACAGTTGTTGTATGGGAAGTTTACACTTTTATAATAATAAAGCCATTCTTTGAAAGTATCGGACACATTGGTCTCATCAATTTTAGAGAAATTGACATAGTGAGTTTGAATTAATTGCTTTTGCATGATTTCCTGACTTGCTAATGTCTAGCCAGATAGATATCTTATGGAGGCATTCAGTTGATCTATCTAACAGCATTCTGAATTGTATCCAGGGAATGAAAAAAGGGAATGACTCTACCCAAAAGCTTACTAGATGATCTTTCTCATATTATTCTATAACTCCCTTTAAATGCATAAAGAGTCCTTGAACACTAAAACTCAGCAAAGATCAAAAATATGACACACCATCAAGAAAAACTTAATATGGAAAGAAGGTAGCAACACTGGAAACTGATTCCTGAGGTCTTAGGAAGCTGGACCTAGGATGTGTTAGGGACAGCTACAAGCACCTGGCTTCTTCCAAAGTACTAATTCCATGAAAGTCAGCAAAGGAGCCAGGGCCTTAAACAGACACTGACTGGAAGCTTCTAAGCAGTTAAGCCTTGCTCCATCATCCTGGGGTACCACACCAATCTTTGTACTGTTTCTCAGCATGTGGCCATATAAACATTTTCTGGGCAAGTAAGGTTGAAGGATCCCTGGAATTAAGGCTTCAGGCCTGTTGGCTGGTGATTTTATTTTGAAGATAGAGGAATGAGTCAGAGTTTAAACACCAAGCATCATGATACTCACCCCTCCTTTAAAAAAATTGATCTTTATTTGTTACTGAATAAAATCCTATTGTGTATATATACCACATTTTAATTATCCAGTCATCATCCTTTAACTCAGTGGGGCACACCCAAAAATGAGACATAAGATTAGGAGGGAATATCCATTGTGAAGTCATTTTTCTCTCTCTGCCAGACTTGATTTATTTAATTTAATATCCTCTAGGCTTCTGCATGTTATTACAAGAGACAGAATCTCACTCCTTTGCAGTGCTTAGTAGTACCCCATTGCGTTCACAATCCATCTGTCTCTCCTCCGTTTGTCTGTTGGTGAAATCTAAGGCAGTTCTGTATTTAGCCTGCTGTTAATAACATTCATTAAACATGGGAGTATATTGCACATATTCCTTCAGTGTCTTCATTTCGGCTTCTTTGGATACTTTCCCAGAGGGAGAATTGCTGAATCACAGGGTCGTTCAAATTTCAGCCTTCTGAGGAACTGTGTTGATGCTTGCCCTGATGGCTACTCTAAATTACACTCAAACCAGCCATCACCAAATGTATCCTTTCCATTGCATCCTTGCCAGGTGTCTCAGCATTTAAAAAAGTCATGCTACCAGCTCTCAGGTGATGTCTTATGATGAGTCTCATGAGCTTGTCCCAGGATGAGAGAGGCTGAACATCTTTCTTTGGACTTGGGGGTCATTTCTGTGTCCTCGGTAGGGGCTGTTGTGCCTTTGGGTGGTCAACACCTTTTCAGACGTATGGGTTGTGAATCTTCTTTGAACTCTATAGATTATCTTTGCATCCCATCTCTCTCATTTACATTGCTGTTCAGAAACTTAATTTTGTGTAATCTGATGGATCAAATTTCTTTTTCTTCTTGACCTGAATTTTGGAAGCATAGCTAAAGGCTTATCGATTCTTCAAAGAACTATTTTAGACTTTATCCCCTACATTTTCTTCTAGTGGTTTCACGTCTTACAACTTAAGTATCTAACTCATTTTAAGATAACGTATGTGCATGCTGTAGGATCAGGTCAACTTCTGTGTCTATGCTAGGTATCTAAGCTCCATTGGCTATGGATCCTGCCTCTTCCCTTGGTTATTCCTGGCACTTTGTCAAATGACAATTGCCTGTAAATGTTTGGGCTTCTTTCAGGTCTTTTATCCTATTCTGCTGCTTAGTGTTTTCACTTCAAATAACAATGACCTGGCATTTTCATTATACTACAGCTTCGTAGTATATTTGGAAATCAGACAGTGGGAGATGAAAGATTCTAACTTTGTTCTTTTGGCCTGGAATTGTTTTGACATTTTGCTTTTGTGGTTCAATGAAAATGTATGGATTTGCTGTTCTTTTTCCATAACATTAAGGCATAGAATCTTTGATAGATTTTACCAACTCTCTCTATAATTTCAGGTCAAATAGATATTGAAACAAAATGAATACCCATTTTACACAATATGATATCTTTCTACTTAATTGTGTTTTCCTCGACTCTTTCATTAAGACTGTATTTGTCATCAGCACACAAGTCTTTCACTTTCTGAATGAAGATTAAAGTTATATATTCTATGGCAGTAGATTATGCAAGTGCATAATCTGAAATTTCTTTTTGAGTATCTTCCCCATTGATGTGTAGAAACACTAAGGCTGTTGCACACTAGCTTTTGAGTCCTGAAACTTTACTACTATATATTATCCCCCCTACAAAAAAATAGTAAAAAGAAAAAGAAGGCACTCTAATACCCAAACCAGGTAAAGCTACAACCAGAAAACAAAATTATTGACCTATATTCTTGGTGAACATAGATTCAAAAATCTTCAATAAAATACTATCAAACTGAATACAGGCACATATCAAGAATATCATCCATCATGGTCATAAAGTTGGCTTTATTAATGAAATGCAAGGTTGATTTGCTATATGTAAGTAAATAAGCATATCATATAGAAAGACTTAAAGACATAAATCCCATGATGATCTTAGCATGCATAAAAAGCCTATAACAATACAACATGCTTTCATGATAAAGGTCCTAGAAAGAGTAGAACTGGAGAGAACATACCTCAACATAATAACAGTTATATAAGACAAACCAACTGCCAACATTATCCTAAATGGAGAAAAACTCAAAGCAATCCCATTAATAATATCAAAAACAAGCAGAGCTTCACACTATCCCAACTTCCTTTTAAGATGGTGTTGGAAGCACTAGCCACAGCAATAAGGAAAGAGAAGGGAATAAAAGGAATAAAAAAGGAAAATAAGTCTAATTATCTCCACTTGCAGAAGATATGGTAGCACACATAAAAGATCCAAATGAATACATCAGAAAACTTCTAGACACAATCAACAATTTCAGCAAAGTGGAAGGATAGAAAATCAGCTTACAAAATTCAGTAGTCTTTTTATACATCAACACCAAATGCACTGAAATCATGGACACATCTCATTTATAATGGCCTCAGAGACAATAAAACATCTTGGAATAAACTTAACCAAGATGGTGAAAGACCTCTACAGTAAAAACATCAATTCTCCAAAGAAAATTATAAAGAAAGGCACTGAAACAAGAAAGATATCTGTGTTCAGATTTTCATGACATTTTAAGGTTTTTCTTTCTATAAGATCTTCCTCTTCTCATATAAGAATACTCTCTAGTTTTCTCTGCCTACAGGCTCTGAAATAGGGAGAGCCATTGTCCTTGTCTTTCCATATTATAAAGAAGAAGCTCTTACTCTATGATGCTCAACACCATGCATACTCTGTCTTTCATGTTTGACTTTACTTGTTCTGAAATACCTTGACTTCATTCCTATTGAAAGATTTATCATAAACGGCACTGCATTTAACCAAATGTTTTCCCATTTTCTATTTCTATCACCTCATATTCCAGATTTTGGTTGAATAAACTGAGTTAGTATGGAGCAATGACAACTAACTTAATATCTAAAGTCAAGACAAAAACACTTTCCAGAATGTCCAGGTTGTATGTGTGCATGTGTACGTGTGTGCCGTAAGTGTTTATTTTGTTAATTAGCTACAAAACTCTCCATCTGTCTACTTTCAACTAGCATTCTGACAGATTATAGAGTGTAAAGACAGCTACAACAACCCCTGTTCCACACGCTGTTGCAATATGGTATTGAAACTTGGCCTTTGGAAGATGAGCATATTCTGAAATCAACAGAATATGGTGGAAATGACACTGTCCAAATCCAGCTAGAGTCCTTGGTAGAGCTGGAGGCTTCTAAACATTCCCACACCTCACATGTTCTTTTCTCTTAAATCTAGCAGAAAGGTTATCATATCCTCCATTATCTCTTAGGCAGAAAGTCACAGATAACTCTCACCTGAAAGATACCTTCAGTTGTGTCTGTGAGAGTGCTCCCTCAGATAAGTTAACCTGGTCAAGACTTTATGCTGAACATGCCTTTCTGGCTACCTCTAACACTGTGCCTAAAGAACTCAAGTCAAGACGTGCCTAGCATATTCTTGTCTGTCCACAGAGGTATGAGAGATTGAAGGCTGTTTCAGGAAAAGAGTGAGCTTCCTTGGCTTTATGAGATGCACAGTAATAAGTCAACCATCACCCATTTAAAAACCTTTTTAGAAACTTGAATGCTTTTCTTACATTTTTATAGACCCCCACATTCTAAGAAGCACCTTTGCAGCACAGTCTCCTAGAAGACATGTTTCCTTGGTCTCTTGTGGCTGACTACAGGCTTATAAACGGACCTACCTGCTCACAGGTTAATAAGTTTGGGATAAGACTTTAGGTGGGGAATGTCTTCTGTTGTTTGGGTCAGCTGTAGGCTGGCTAAAGAGTCCCAGGGCAGACAACTATATAACCGAGCTCTGGATTGACAAAGAGATTATGTGTAAATCGCTGTGCTTCAGCAAGATGTAGCTGAAAGCCAGTTAGGTACATGGTTCTGATCGTGGCCCTTGTGTGTGTGTGTCTTTAGATTGTTCTTATTGGCACTCTATCCATTCTGCGTCTCTCCAAGTTGTTGTTGTTTTGGACAAATGTGCTTTCTGTATTATCTGTGTAGATCTAATTATTTGGAATCAATTCCATTTTTTTCAACATTGTGAAAAATAACACCAAACCACACATCCATCTGTCTTACTTTTGTAGTAAACTACCCAGCATCACGGGACCAGGGACTTTTGTAGAAATGGCTCAGTCTATCTTTACAAATGTGAGAATCAGAGATTTACCCTTTGTGTCTGCGTATGTCACCAAGCCACTTGGCCCTTGACAGCAGGCAGTGTTCCAGATAGTTCCTGGACCCTCTTGTTTGTGCCACTATCCTCTCCTGTTTTATTAAGTAAAAGGATTTTTTGTTGTTGTTCCGAGGCAAAGAAACCTCATTCACCTAGGAGTTAGAGGACAAACAAAGGGAATTAGCAGCCTGAAGAGAAAGGGTAAAGGTTACTCTTCCTCTACACATTTATCATAGTACATAAAAGACTGAACTTTTCAACACAGCAACAGTATAGTTGTGCAAAGACTTCTTATGGTCACTTAAATGGACACTTAAGGTCATAAATACATGGCTATTGGGTGTCCAGATGAGTGACACCCAATACTTCTGGCTGACCCACTGAGTAAGAAGATGCAGCTTGATGCTCTATATAATACCATAGACAGCAAGTCAACTATGTTATCTCACTGGCTGAGCTCTGCCCACTTGAATGAGAGGAACCATTCCTAGTCTGCTAGTCTGAGATGTCTGGAAAAGCATCTTTATAATCACCCAGGAAGCTGTTGGAGCTGCAAATTCTTAGGTCCCAATATTGACTTTGATTCTTCTGCAGTGACTTCAAGCAAGCCATTCTAGCATCCTCTCAGGTACTTCTGACTCCTTATTTATTCAGGTCCAGTCTCATGGAGACCATTCTAGTCCACAGCTGGCTACCAGTGCTGAGTGCTGAGGAACAACTCTGAAGAAAGCAAGGTGACCTTGCTTCATGTGGGTTCTCCAGGTTCAGTCATCACCTTTTCTCAAAGGTTGTTGGCCACATTTCAGGAAAAAAAAAAAAAGCCTAGCTCTAACTTCCATCAAGGGATTTGTCTAGATTCAGTGTTTGATTGGGAATTCCTCCTCTACTTTAGGCATGTTATGGCACTTGATCTAATGCTTTGTTTTATAGTGTGCCAATTTTGGACTCTATTGTGGAAGTAGTTTTTATAATCTGAGTGAATTTATAAGCTTTTGTGTTACATTTACTGCTCCATAAATATGTCTGTTTAGTGGTATTGCTGCTTAGTCATACTGCAATTAATCACCATTTTTATTCTCTGAGGTTAATTTTCTTTTCCTTGGGACTGCCTACAAAACAAAGCTGCATACCTTTTCTCCTCTGAGCCATGTGCTGTTTAACATTGGAGTGCTTGGCTCCACCCTTGCTCAGATTAAACAGGTTATCGGAGGTTTATCATTTCCTATGCATTTTGCTCTCTACCAGTCCTGATGACACTGCCTTTAAATATTTTATGAAACATTCTTGATAAGTGTAAAAGCACTGCGAAAATATATAGCCATGAGTGAGATTAAAGAATTTAAAACTGACAAACATGCTCTTTACAGTTGATAAATATCCCCAGATAGTATATTTATGTTGACCACTCTGCCCAAGAATTATGACGATTAAGGAACTCAGACTTACAGTGAACTCCAGTGGTAGAGACTTGAAGCACTGTGGCTGGTTTCTGGGTGAAGTCATTTTATTCATGTGTGTCTTAGCCTCTAGAAGAACAACTGTTTGAGTTAGTGTCTAGAATCTCTGATGTGAGGTGAAAATTGGTGCTATCTGGTCAGTGCATTTGAATTGGGTGGAATTGGTTCTAACAATGAACGTTGTTACTTGTGCTGGAGAGTGAGAATCAATTTTTCTGTGCATGTTTAGCTTCAAGCGAGGACACCTACTCTAAATGCTTCCTGAAGTCAGGCAAATATGAGGTATGAGTGACAACACACTTGTGTTAATCCATGCTGCCTCTGCAGGGAAATCTTCAGCATCTCTGGTCAGGTTGGATATTTAAGAATATATCACTCTTTCCTTATGTATGTGACAACCTGAATTCAATCTAGTGGTGCCTGCATGTGGCTTTCTTTAATGTTGCCAGTGACATCACATAAGAGCCCAGATAGTTTCCGCTCTCTGGGTCCAATATTTGTCCATTCTATTATGTCTGTCACATCATTAATGGGAGGATGGTTGCATTTTCTAAGAATGGGACACTCCACACATTGGCTTTAGAAACAAGATAAAAAAAAAAAAGATTTTATGAGCCTGAAGACCAAGCCACACTTCTCCCCCATTTTGAAATATTTTGGTATGGCTTTGCCTTTGGTAGAATCTCCACAGTGATCTGAGTCACCCCTAAGCATGTGCTGTACCACCTAGCATACGCATCAGGAAGAACTTCCTGTGAAATTGCAAGTATGCCTTCATGTTTCAAGATGATTTCATGGAGACCTGATGTCTGTGTGAAGTGCCCAGGTGCTCCACTGCAGCCACAGTGGAGTGATCAAGGTATGAAAACCATGCTGCTGAAGGTGCAACAAGGTGGCTCTTTAGGAAAGTTGGTGATAATAACAGAAAAGGAATGAATGACTGATAGGGAGGAAAAAGCTACAGCTGTCCAATGCCCTGTGAGCCAAACTCTGACCAAACTCTAATAATGGCTATGTTGAGTGACAACATCTTTGTTGTGCAGACACTGTAAATCTGGAGAAAATAAACCAGGGTTTAGTAAGATGATAGAGGAATCTACACTCCTTCAAATTTGTCAGACCAGCAAGAGCAACAGCCTCTGAATTGTGACCCTGGCTAACCTAAGATAATGAAATCATCAGAGTTGTTACAAAGGAAAGGGTGAGATGTAGAAACCCAGTTAAGATGTTCCTCCTCCCAGCAGATATAGTCACCACACCCCTGACTTCATGGGCCTCCTTCATATGTTTCTATTAGCAGTGTAATGCATTAACATTTTTAATATTGTTTCTTGACACATACATACCATATGGATGCAATTTCTGAAAGGAAAAGAGTTGACCAATTACTAAGTCCCATGGAGAGTTTCTTATAAAAGGTGGTCATAAAGAACACAGGGGATTAAGTGACATAATTTAATGCATTTTATTTAGATTTGGGAAGTTTTCAGTTAGTGGGAAATGTGGGGGTTTCTCAAAAATACTAAAAGTTGGACATCCTCATATCCAGCAGGGTCACACTGGGCAATTACACGAAAACCCCTGCATCCCACACAGAGGCACTTGCACACCCAAGATTACTACTGCTCCTTTCACAAGAGCTGAGCAGTGGAATCAGCCTAGATGCCCATCAAGACATGAGCTGTCAATGAAAGTACACAAGGGGATTTTATTCAGCTATAAAAAAAAAACAAAAATTGTGAAATTTGCAGGAAAGTGGATGTAACTACAAGTACATTATATTGAGTGTGGTAACTCAAGCTCATAAAGGCAAAAACTCTATGTTCCCTCTCAGATATGGATCATAGCCCCTAACTGTGGATATGTGTATCCTGGTGTGGATAACTGGATAATTGGGACTGGGAAACAAGAGGTTTTAAGGTGTGTATGTGTGTGTGTGTTGGGAGGAACATGATAACAAAGGAGAAATACTTGGAGAAAAGAGGAAAATGAGGAAGGGGCAAGCTGGGAAGGGTGAGAACCAACCAAAATATATGAAAATCCTACATGGTAACTTGTTACTC
The DNA here is from genome assembly GCA_026225945.1 of Cricetomys ansorgei. Classification (NCBI taxonomy): domain Eukaryota; kingdom Metazoa; phylum Chordata; class Mammalia; order Rodentia; family Nesomyidae; genus Cricetomys; species Cricetomys ansorgei. The sequence goes on from JAMJFZ010003960.1 coordinate 7,295,540, forward strand.
AACAAACAAGTTTTTTTAAGATATCAAAATATAATGCATCTGCTTGATAGAATGTAATTTAAGCCTTTATCCAGAAAGCCAGTTTCCAGTTGGGGTGGAATGCAGGGATTCCATCTATATATAAATATAACGTGTATATGCTGATTAATTTTGGTGAGTGGGAACGGATGTCAGCTCAGGGGTCAGAGGACAAAGTTCTATCATTCCATTATGAGGGTCCCAGCATGGAATTAATGTCATCAGGCTTGTGACAAGTGTTGTTATTCAATGCAACTGCAATGTGGAATGGCTTCTTGAGTGGTGCCTTGCCAGTCTTTACTCTTCTGATGGGGAGACAAATGAGACAGAAGGACACTGACCGATGCCTTCTCCCTCTGTGGCCAAACACTGGAGAAGAAGAGGACAGAACTGGCCTCCTAACACTTCTGTCAGTCTTTTGGTTTACTTTAAAGAAATAAGTATACTCCAGTGTGACTCTGTCCTGGGTTCTTATATGTGGGCAGAGCAGTTCTGGAATCCTGCTAGAAGAAAGCCACAGGAAGGAGCCTATCTGGAGAGTCAGCAGAACATTGAGAATGTGAGTGCTTATATCTGGACCACAGGAGGGATCTTAGAGAGAGCATGGCCGCATTGCTACATCCTTGCTAACCTGGCTGACAGAGCGCCCATCTCCATGGAGCCAGCCCAAGCTCATTGCCAACAGCAACCACATGAAAGCCAGAGTTCCAGGTCACCCTGCTCTGTCTTCCTGTCTGGGATTAGGAGATGGATGAGAGTCACAGGGATAGCCTCAGTTGTTGAATATGTGAACTTCTAAATCTCCAAGGCTATGCCACAGAGGGGAACTTTTCCATCAGAGAAAAGTGGGCACAGAGGGAAGCAATAACAGCAAACTTGGGAGAAAATTACAACATTTTCTGAGATGAGCCATCAAGAAAATAATTTCCACCAGGAGGACTTTGCCCCACAGGAAGATCTGTCATTTTAAAATGCAGGATTTAACGTACAGTTTAAAATTTTTCTGAAGTGTGTTGAAAGTTGCTGTGCTCTCTGGGGAAACACTCTTAATTTTAGTACAGAAAGCAGTGACCCCTCCTGTGGTTGCAAATAGAAACATTTTAATTTAGTTGCCAAAGTCAGGGATGCTTTCATGCATATTACTGTACACACACACATACACACACACACACACACATATACATATATATAATTTTATAACTATAACAATAATTATATCTGGGACAATAATAATATAGGCAGAGGTTTATTTTCATTGACATGTTCTTCTTTTACAACTTAATCTAATATGCATACTTCAGAGCAATTACTGTAGTCATAACTTTATAGGAGATAGAACTTAATCAATATACATTTTGTTTCTCATGGAAGGTCAATGGTATAGCTGGTCTCAGGCCTTTTGGTACACAAGAGAGCATCTGGGCTTCTTAAAAACATAAATCTTTTCACAGATAGATGCAATCAATTTTACGCAATTATTTATCTTCATGAGTGTGATACATTCTTACATGATTGAGGGAATATCAGAGGAGAAATAACTCTATTCTTTTAAGTTTGTTTCTTTTAATTCTATGTATATGAGTGAGTGTCTGCATTAACACAAGTGCACCGTGTGTGTGCTTAGTATCTGTGGAGGTCAGAAGCGGACATGAGGTCTCTTACAGCTGGAGTTACAGGTGGTTGTGAGGTCACTGACATAGGAACTGGAAGTCAAATCTGGGTCTTCTGTACTAGCAGGAAATACCTATAATGCATTAGTCATCAACTCTAAGGGTTACAATCTAATCCATCCCACTACCCAGATTCCATACCAGTTCTGAGGGTCCCTAGTGAGGAGAAAATCTAAACAGAAATACAGAATGACTTGAACTTTCTGGGATCTCATGCCTTCAGCAAGGCCATTGTTACCCCACAGCCGGATGGAATCAGGATTGATACTAGAGTATCTCCAGGAAGAAGAGTCTGAAAAGTCTACCATTTACAACTCACTAGATTTGGTGGTTGATAAGTTATATATGTTACATGAAGAAAATATAATTATGAAAGGTTTACAGACAACTTAAGTCCTTGAATACCACATGTGTATGGCATCTACACTATCCTATGTGTACACTTACACATACTTATACTACAAGGGGATTCGTATCTAATCTCACCCACTTCATCCTAAAATTTAGTGATTTTGGACAAATGGAACACCTGTAGAAAAAATTTAAGATAAGTATGAAAATTAATAGTTGGAATGTTTCTATTATTTTAAAACAAATTCAAGAGGCCTGGTGGAAGGAATGAGATAGAACTAAAGTTTCTTTCTAAGTCTAATATAATTTCTGACTGGGAAACTAGTGTGATTGACATGATTTTATTAAGTAGATGATGCTTCATAGGATTTTTTGAGTATACAGAACCTGCAGTTTCTAGAACATTCTTTGACTTTGACGTGTGTACCTATTTTAAACCTGCTTCCATGCCCATCACTAAGCTACAAGGATTATGGCCGAGTTTTCATACATTTCATATCTTTGAAATAATAGAGTCTTATACTCTTGCCTCGTATTTCCATAACTGAGTGAAGTGAGATTCAAACTGAGTAATACTTCAAACCTTTTTGTCTGAAAGCACCAAATCCATGGATCAGAGCTGAGTTTTTTCTTTCCTCTTCCAGAAAGCAGAAAATTCTTCAAGTGTCCTTTGTGTCATCTATTATTTCTGTTATGGAGGGAAGCATAACAAAATCAGCGTTCTGTAATAGCCAGGAACTAAATCTCTCATGATAGTTTCTACCGAGAACATGAGCTTACGTTTTGGTTCAAGTTTGAATACAGATTCCTATTTGGAGATGCTTCTTGGAAGTGGCACTCATTGCCATGGTGTCCAGGGTCCCAAGCTCTTTCCATAATAAGACTCCACCATTCTCTCGGTTCGTATTGCCATCACAGGCTACCTCTGAAAGTTGAAGAGAGGAGAGTAGGAGAAGGGAGGTGGAAGGGAAGAGAAAGGCTGCCTTTGAAAAAATAGTTGAGAATTTTACACAATGTATTTTGATCCTATTTATCTTCCTTCTACAAAAATCTCTTCCCAGATCCCTCCCTCCCACTTCCCACCAAACTTTGTGTCCTTTTCCTCCTATAAAGACCAATTTGTGCTACCAAACATTCTAGAATGCAGAGTCTTCCACTGGAACTTAGTTGATTTATCAGAGGCTAAGCTCTTGGAGAAATCTTTCCTGGTAGGGAGGGAGGGAATTGTCAATTCTTAATTGACAACAGCTCCTTGGGAAGGGATGGAAGTAACTTTATGCTCAACTTCCTTCTTCAACCCAGAGTAGACATATGGAAGTCACCCTCACTTGCCTTTGTTAAGAACTGATCCCAGCAGGGTGGCAGTGGTGGCACACGCCTTTAATCCCAGCACTCAGGAGGCAGAGGCAGGCAAATCTCTGTGAGTTCCAGGCCAGCCTGGTCTGCAGAGTAAGTTTCAGGACAGTCATAGTTACAACTGAAAAACCCTGTCTTGAGAAACACAAACACAAACAAACAAACAAAAGAACTGATCCCACAACTGTTAAAATAAAAATAGCTTCTGAAAAAACACTTATATTCTGTTGAAAGAGAAGTAGTCATTTTTGACATCTGATCTTATCTTCTGTTTCAAAAACTCAGCATGTTTGATCAGATCATGAATTATCCCCAAATTTCCAAAATGCTACTTCATGCAGAGAGGTAAAGTACTGGATTCTACTCAGAACAGAAGAGTGACGTGGTACACAGTTTGTATTGAGATGTATCAGTGTGTACAACCTGTGAAAGTTTCAGCCTCCATTTCACCAGTGAGGTTCCCTCAGCATGGAGGGAACCCTGTGGATGTGGAGAGCAGAGGGCGAACAGTACCTTCACGTGACATCCAGCACACAATACTTTGATCTCCATTATATGATTTGCTCCCCAGGAGGCTAGGAAGAGCATTTGTCAGGGAAGTATTTGAAAAGCTGTTACAAAGGGTAAGAAACCTTTGTGTGTGGTGGTCCATCTGGTACTGCCTGCGATTTTACTGAGGGAAAAGTGCCAATGTAATCCTGCTTCTTGTGGACAAATATTTGGATGGAACACATTGTGAGATAATTCCTCTTGATAGAGAGGTTTTTGCTTTGTAGCTCAGGCTGGCCCTGAGCTGGAGAGCCTTCTCAGCCCCCAGAATGCTGCAATTACAGGTTTGTACTACTATACCCTATGATAACTCTTACGAAAAATTATATGGGATAGGTTGCATTCTTGGCACTTTATATATTGTAACTTACTTTACTAAATATCTGTGACATGGAAATGTCATCCCGAATAATCCATAAAGAACTTAAAGCTCAAGATCAGATGGCCTCCCCAAGAGAGTCAAGTGTCAAAGGCCCTACAGAAACTTGATTTCCTGCTTAGGCATACACCACTCTTGAAAGCTGAATTCTGACACATACGATGGTAATGTCTGGTAGGATTAGATTTTAAGGAGTTCTTTGTCTGATTGCATGTCGTGTGCTCGATTTCTCCTTCTGAAATCTGTGCTTGCAGTCTTTGAGATTCACCTGACGGAAATGAGATGCATAGAAATTATGACCTATGTATGCCCTTGTCAGTGAAAAATATTCCACAAAGTTAGCAAGGTCATCCCTTTCCTAATTATCGCCTTGTGCGTGAATTCCTTGAGTGAAGGAGTGTACCCTTAAGTACTGATACTTTATATGTCTGTCATCAGTAGAGGGCCAGCACCTGCTCCACTCTGGTGGGGAGTCAGACTAAATGCATGTGTGACAGTGGTTTTGATTTTATCAGATAATGAGAAGAATGCACCTCAGGACATACCACATATCGTAGTGACCCAAATTGCTTGTGCAATTCCATGTTTTTATAAGATACCATCTAATTTGCCATTTTAATTCAGAGGAAACTTCATTTTCCCTGGTGGAGCTCTGAAAATTACTGTAACTTATAATTTTATGGTAATTATAGAGAGAACTCATATAATTAGTATAGCGAGACTGTTCCATTTATTTTCCCAAATGAATCACATCCTTAGGACAGGAAACCCTTACATGTAGCTTTAAGGTCTCGAGTCTATCAACAGATTGCCTGGTGTCTCAATAACTACAATCTGGCTTTCCTTCTATTTCCCTCTAGAACATTCTGCCTGGCCTAACTAAGGAAAGCACTACAAAGAATAGAGAATTTCTCAAAATCTGGGCATTTCTGGATTACCTGAATCTGACTACATGAGGTGTAAACACATCTGTGACTCCCTTAGCATTTGCAACTATCCGATCTCAAATTTTCTTATGAAATACATATCGAAAGTGATATGAAAACATGAATCTGATACATTACAAGTTTCAAAAAACATTCTATCCCTGATCGGGTATGAATAGTCAAGGCCAAATCAAAGGTGCACTGAAGTATTATGCCAAGTTCATGATTTGTACAAAAAGTTTCTGTGAAATAGTTTTCATGTTTAGACTTAGGGCCCGTGCCCAAGATATCTCATTATACATTTGTAAGTCAAAGCTAAAATATGAAAAACTTCTGGTCCTCAGCATTTAGATTAATGGATGCACCAAGCTGGAGGATGTAGCTTAGCTGGCAAAGTGCTTGCCTAGCATACAGGAAGCTTCTGGTTGATGCTCAACATCACATTAAACTACACGTAGTCTTACATGCCTGTAATCCCAACACTGGAATTTGACATCATTCTCAGCTACATGGAGAATTTAAGAACTACCTGGGATATGAGACTCTGTCCTCCATACCCCCTCAAAAAAAGTATTAGGGATATTAAGATAGTATGTATGTATTCAACAACCTTTTTTTTTTTTTTTTTACATTCTGAACTCAGGCTATACCTGCTCTCTTTTCAGTGTGGATGATGACCTCATAGTACTTGAACTCCATGCTTTCCACGTTTTGTGTGACTTTAAAATTCTCATTCTATGTATGCAACCTTTTATTAATAGTCGAACCATGGAGTGTGTGTTTTAGTCCCTCCAAAAGCTCTCCTCTGATTCCATTGTTCGTGTTTTATTTCAGGATCTCATTTTCTTGCTTTATTTCATCTCCTTGTGAACAAGCTCTTCTACATGGATTAAAAGACATTTTAGGAGTTTTCAAGGCTGAAATTATTAGTTTATTAATTACTAGTATTTAGCATGACAAAAGATATGGTTGAAGTCTATGAAGATGCTTGGAGGGCTGAGGAGCAGAGCAGAAAGAGGGGTGCCCTACAGGGAGTCAGCTGTGAAGCCATCAGTGAAGCTGGCTCTCAATGTGGAAACAGGATAAATATAAGTCACCCTTCCTATGCAGAGTGAGCAAATCACACCAGGCCCCACTCCTAGACGAAGAGCTACAGGCAATTAACAGCTGTTGAGAGAGGGAGAATCAGTCATTCCCAGGACCGAGCCCTTTAGGAATTATCCATTCCTAAGTGGTCAGTCGTAAACAATGTACATACAAGCACAGAAAAGTAGACACACAGAGACACACAGACAGAGAGAGAGAGAGAGAGAGAGAGGAGGAGATTAGCAGTAATAATAATAAAGAAGGGGTTATGAATTTGAGAGGGAGTGGGGGATAACACAGGAAGACTTGGATGGGAAGAAAGATCAGTGGAAACAATGTAAATACAGAGTGGCACTATTAGGAGGTGTGGTCTTGTTGGAGGAAGTGTGCCAGAGGGGAGGGATGAGGGATGTGAGGCTTCAGAATGATCAAGCCTGGCCCAGTGTCTCTTTCTCTCTCTTCCTACTTCCTCCTAATCCAGATGAGACCTCTCAGCTACTCTCCAACGGCAGGTTTGCCTGCATGCTGCCATGCTTCCTGCCTTGATGACAATGGACTAAGCCTCTGAACTGTGAGCCAGCCCCAGTTGATTTTTTCTTTAAAGAGTTGCAATGGTAATAGTGTCTCTTCAGAGCAAGAAAGCCCTTACTAAGACAGATGGGATAGATTAGTCTGGTCCTAACTCCTAGGTTCTTTGGTTGGACTGCAAAAAAGTTTGACATTAGCTCAAATTACTAATGAAAATAATTTTAATGTTGTAAGACTTGAGGAGGGCCAGATGACTGAAGCTTCAAGCAGCCCCAGCTATGGAGGGTAGCAGGGCATTAGGAGAGAGGAAGAAAGGATGCAGATCAAGGGCTGCCATGTTGGTGCAGGTGAGAATCGCTCATAGTCAAAGATGCCTTGGGATGGTATTTTCACTAGTGATATATATATTTATAGTCTCATTAAAAATATATAATATATACTATAGATATTATAATATATCTTACCATATAATATATATGGTGATATATTATATATAATAATATATTATTAATAGTATTAAAATAAAACTATTATTAAATTTTAAATTTAATAATTTTATTATAATTTAATAATAATGTTAGATAATATTAATATTTTAATGAATTTAATTATTATTTATTTTAATAATTATTAACAATTATATTTTATACAGTTATAATTTCATAATTTATAATCATAAATTGTATAATTTAATTATTAATTATTAATATGTTAAATAATTATTTAAATTAATTTAATTGAAAATAAATGATATGGTGAAATTAAAATTAATTTAATATTATTATATTAATTTTAATAGTTAAATTTAAATAAATAGTAAATAAAATTAAAATGAAATAATATTAAAATAAACAATAAAAATAATAAAATTTATATAATAATATAATAGTAATAAGATATAATAATACATATAATAATATAATATACAATGTATATACTATAATACATTATATGTTATACATTATATATATTTTAATGAGAATATTTTATATTAAGCAGCTAAGGGGAAGCGAAAGCCTTTACCTTCAATGCAGTGACAATTTCAAGTTCCCTGTGGTCTTGTGTGACCTTGGAGATGATGTGTCCTGACTCCCAATTACAGAAGTGATAAGACCCCTTCAGGGTGAGCAGCAGACTCCACATACATCCCCACTCATGGTTGTGCAATACATCCTGAAAAATCAGCTCCTCCAGATGACTGAGGATGGGAACCTGGGGCATGGGGTGTTGGGCAGAAGGGGGTCAGCAGCAAGGGCCACTTGTGATGAGGCATCCCCAAATCCATGACATGGAGCCACTGAAGCCATAAGTGCTTTATACACACTGACTCACTCAGGCTGCTCAAAGAACACAGTTTGGCTTTGCCACTAAGAAAGGTACATCCCACTGGATCAGTGGTTCTCAACCTGTGTGTCTCAAACCCTTTGGGAGTCAAATAACTTTATCAAGGCTGTCGCCTAGGATCATCTACATATCAGATATTTACATTATGATTCATAACAGTAGCAAATTACAGTTATGAAGTAGCAAGAAAAATAATTTCATGGCTGGGGTTACCACCACACATGAGGAGCTGTATTAAAGGGTTGCAGCATTAGGAGAGTTGAGAACCGTTCTACTAGATAGACGTAGGCTGCTGCTTTCTTTACCGTGTCTGCCTGCAGTCACATGAGCAATTATTTTCTTACTGATATTTCACAACTTCAAATACAAGAATCAAGAGAACTCAGGGCAATCTCACTATCGGACACATCAGAACAACTGAAAATTAACTTTGATTAGGCAACCCACTATCAGGGCAAATACACAGCATTTGAGAAGAGCCTATTATATGATGCCACCATGTACTTTACAAAACAATTGGAAATTAAAAGAATAACTATGCAAATGTATATTTAACAGCAACAACTTTTCACATTACTTTCTGGAGTAAAGGAATATACTTTTCTGTGTAGTGGTGTTTGCACAGTTTACCCTCACCCTGTACTTTCAGAGATTATTGAGGGGATTCTGTCCTATAATTAGTGTCAACTTAGGGAAAAACTAACCCTCAGATCTCCAAATAATTTTCCTTGAATTCTCTAAGTGGTAAGAAGTCTTGCAAATATTTAAGATTCATGTTTCAGAAAGTAGAACCCCAGGTACTCACCTTCTTGTAAACACACTTGCCCATAAGCTCACAGGTCATGTAATTAGGGCTTTTCACTTGTATAAGTCATTGATGAAATACAACTTTTAAAACGCCGGTCAGACTACCTCAAGATCAAGCAATTCCACTCCTGAGAATATACCCAAAAGAGGTCCCATCTGACCAGAAGGACACTTGCCGAACTATGTTCATAGCAGCTTTATTCATAATAATCAGAAATTAGAAACAACCTAGATGCCTCTTGACTGAAGAATGAAGAAATTGTGGTACACAATTCACACAATGAGTACTACTTAACTATTAAAAAAAATGCATGAATTTTTCAGGCAAATAGGTGGAGATAGAAAAAAAATCATTCTGAGTGAGGCACCCCAGTCCCAGAAAGACCAACTCCTCATGTCATCATCTGTAGGTGGTTATAACTGTTAAGCAAAGGACAAAGGCACTGCAATCCACAGACCCAGAGAGACTGGACAACAAGGAGGGGCTAGGTTGTGATGTGGAGATCTCCCTGGTTGGGGAAGATGGGAACGGGAGGAGGGGAGACCAGGTGTGGGGAGAGGGAAGGAGGGAGTGCATGGAGTGACAGCCAGAGCTGTGGGACATTGGGGGTGGATCTGGAGACCAAGGGCGTGAAAACTCACTGGAGCCCAGGATGATGGAGACCTTGGCAAGGACATCCAGCAATAGGGGATGGGGAAAACCAAACAGGCCGTCTCCTGTAGCCAGCAAGGCTCCCAGTGGAGGAACTGGAACACCACCACAGCAACAAAATTTCCGACCTATAACCCTTCCTCCCTAACGACCCAATGGGACAATGGAAGGGCAGAATCTCATGCCAGAGGAGAGAACCCATGCATGATTTGGTAGGGCAGGCCAGGAACTAGAGCCTGGAGATCCAGGAGATGGTTTCTAATGATACCTTGTTCTACTCATAGGTCGGTACCTAGTCCATTCTCCATCAGAGAAGCTGCTGTCAGAAGTTGATGGGAACAGATGCAGAGGGCCAGAGCCAAACACCTGCAGAGCTCCATAAAACTTGCAGAAGAGGGGTAGGAGGCATTTTAGGGACCTGAGAGGTCAGGGACATCAAGAGAGCAGGCCCCACGGAGTCAATGGACCAGCACTCTTAGGTACCCTCAGAGCCTGAAGATGAAAACAGGGAACCTGAAGAGTCTCCACAAGACATGTCATGTGGTTGTCTGGCTTGGGGCTCCTGCAGAGAGCCTGCAGGTTAGTGTGTGTGTGTGGACTCTCTGATGCTTTTGCCTGCCTTTGTAACCATTTCTTCTACCTGGTTTGTCTAGTCCACCTTCAATGTAGGGACTGGTGAATTTGCCTTGTCCCACTTGCTGTGCCCTGTTTGAGTGGTGACCCTGGGTGGACTGCAGGGGTGGCAGGGATGAGTTGGTGAGCATGGGGATAAGGAGAGGGAGGATGGGTGGAGCTGGAATGAAGGGAGTGTAGAAGGGATGTTGATATGTATTATACGAAAAAAGAAAAATAAATTGAAAAAAATGGCAGTCAGAAGACCAGAACTTGTAGGCAGCCACTTTACTTTCACTTCAGACAAAATGCCAACAAGCTTTCAATGGTGACTTTCAAATTCCAGGGCATAGGAATGGCCCTCTTCTTGGAAGCAGAGGCTAAGCTTGCTTTTCAGTTTGTACCTGGAATCAGGAGCAAAGACAGATTTGTCCCCAGATACTTCCCTTGAATGCTAGATGTTGAATAACATAGACTGTCCATCCACTTACCAGAGACTTTGCAATTAAGGCCTTCAGCAAATACAATAGAACAAACATGGTAGATTATTTCAATTAATGCACAAAGCAAGTTTAAAATGATGTGAAACATTCTAGGAAGGTTATTTTTAAGCAAGTTTGCCTGACCATCGGGCAAGGGAAACATATTTTCAAAGTATGGGCAACCTGTTCTTGATTCTGTTATCATGTTCTGCTGCTTAATTGAGAAAATGGCCTTCCAAGAAGACATAAAAATCCTGTATAAAAACAGAAACTAAACTGGCCAACATCATGTGTCTCTGTTAGGTTAAGCAGCTTAGTGAATATGGATGGCAAGTGAATGAATGCCGGATACCATGTGTGCCAAGTACTGTTCCAGCTGGCCCTCCAGGCAGCACAGATCAAAGAAAGAAAGTGGATCTTAGAGCCAGGCAGATCTGGCCACAGAGCACACTTCTGAAGCTCCACTGCTCAATAACTGGATGACTCTGGATGGGTAATCTAATGTTTCAGCACCTCAATTATGTGAAATCATTATCTGACTATTATCTGACAGATAGTGACAATTTTTGAATTATCTATGCATAACAAATAGTTCTCACAATAGGTATAGGTAACTAGCTACTATAGAAGAGAGAATTGGTACATGTGATCATCATGATCAACAACTCCTATGACACCCCAGAACTGATTGATCCTGAAGATTGTGAGAGTCAAAGGACCAACAGAATTTGGAAAAGAAAGGTTTGGCTGAGGGATGTCTGTGAGGATTAATCTTTGAAAAGAGTTCTGGGTAGATACCAGAGTGAAGTCTCAGACCATGAATCTCCTCTTTATCATTGCTTCTTCCACTGATATGAAAAGATACATGACAAATACAACTTAAGGAAAGAAAGATATGTCTTGTTTTACAGTGCAAGCAGGGATGGCACAGATGGCGGTGAGTTGAGGGGTTGGTTACATTTTATCTGCAGTGCAGGAGACAGGAAGTGAGGCTGGCTTTAAAACCTCAAGGCCTGCCTTCAGTGACTCTTCCTCTAGCAAGGCTCCATGACATAAAAGTTCCCCAATCATCTAAGACAGCACCACCATCTGGGGACTAAATGCCCAATTCCTTGAGCCTATGGAGAACATTTCATATTCAAACCAGAGCACACTCTGTTCTCTTCCTTGGTACTTGTTGAACTGAACAAGGGTGGAAAGCGTCAGAAGCAAACATTCTGCATCTCCTGTCTCCTGCCTCTTGCCCTTCTCCCTTGACTGAAGCAAATCATAAAAATGGGCATCCCATTTTCCCAAAATAGTTCATAGAAACTGTCTATTTGAACTGAGCTATGGCATGTATAAAGGATGCTCATTCTTTTCTGCTACTTTGACCACCTTCACTTCAGAGAGGTCTTGCCAGGGCTAGAAGGAAGAAGGATGAATGAGGAGACCTAGAAGATTCTGGACCAGCCTGCTGCTTCCCTTGTGATTGTCTACCATGGCCCATGCACTTAGCTGCATGGCTATCTATTTTCCACCCAACCTGAGCATAAGAACAGATGTGACGATGGTTAGTTTTATCCCAACTCAATGCCAGTTAGAGTCATCTGGGAAGAGGAAACCTCACATGAGAAAATGGCTCCACCAGGTTGGCCTGTGGGAAAGACTGTAGAACATTTGCATGATTGATGATTAATGTAGGAGCTCCCAGGCCACTGTGAGCAGTCTCACCCCTGGGCAAATAATTCTGGATTGTGCAATACACAGGAAGCCATGGAGGGCAAGCTAGTAAGCAATGTCCTTCTCTGGCCTCTGCTTAAGTTCCTGCTTTACCTCTTGCTCCAGGGTTTGGTAGTTCTCCAGCAGTTTGAGCCTGAGCCATGCTGAACCCATGACTAGCATGCCTAATGAGATTTCTGTGTTGTGTTATGATGTGGTCAATATACAATGTAAAAACCTGTTTGTAAATGGATCCTTTGCCACTTAAATAATTGCATTTTAGATTTCCCCCACCAAACTTTAGTTAAGAATTTTGTCTCACATTTTTTTCTCAAGTAGTTAACATTTACTTTTTAATTCTGCCTATGGAACATACTACCTCACAAAATAGTCCACAAAATGTATTGAAAGGATAGACTCATGGTCTCATCACATAGAGAGCAGTAAAACTTTTGAGAGGTTATTTTTATTTTCAATAGTGTTTCCTTGACATTGTTTTATAATTATGTACAAAGGAGATTAAAAAATTAGATTTCTCAACCTTTTCTTCATTTATCCATCTCACTGTTTAGTGACTTTTTGTGGTGTCCTTGATGCTCTTGAAATCTTGTCTTTCAACAGTTCCCTTACTGTGGACTCTCCAGTAGTTGGGGCTCCAAGCATGCACCTGTGCTGACAAGATAAACTGCATTTTCATTAAATCATTGTAAGGAACATAATTATTAAAAATCTATCAGAGGTATTAGATGCTAGAAAATGAGGTCCCATATGACAAAATTGTCTTCTGAGGAAGCCTGTGCAGTTCTGAAACAGAAGTTACTGTATTTGCTAATATCTGTAGTTTTAAAAGTTTGTACTTTTAATAAACTTAGCCCCAAATACAAATGGTATTTGATTAACAATAGTCATCTTTGGTTACAAATATATTGATTGGCCCTTCTATCTCATCTGAATTTACTATTTGTGCTCTCTAAACCTTCATTTTTAGGTCTAATTTAAAATACTCTTTGGGCAAAATGAATGGAGAATCTGCTTCTTCAAATCTACCTCCGAAATAATTTCTTGGTAATTTTATTCATAAGACTGTTAGTATTGCTTTTCTATAGAGATATTTATATTAGGAGGCTAGAGAGCTGGCCCAGCAGGTGAAATGTTTGTTGTATAAGCCAGATCAGCTGTCTTCTACCCAAGGGTTCACATAATAGAAGGAAAGTAATGCATACTGCAAGTTGTTCTGGCCTCTACATGTTCACATGTGTACCCAAAACATATGTACTATAGTACACACACACACACACACACACACACACACACACACACACACACACACACATACACCAATAATAAAAAATAAATAAATAAAATGTAAATATTATAAATATTTTTATATTGTTTTAATATTTATAATATAGTATAAAAATAAATTTATATTATTAAATTGGGATTTTTTCTTGTTGCTGTGTCTCCTGTTACTTCTTGAAAAGTTTTTCTTATTCTTATTACTCAAAGAACAGAGGAAGAAAAAATAAAATGGTTTACATAGGAATAAATAATACAAGATATATGTTCTCATGGAAATATCATTGTTTGGCACTCATTGTTTTTCCAGACTTTATCCTATGGTGAGTTAAAGGTCACCTGTACTTCAAAACTATACTGAATATTTATTGCCACTGCACAACAATATGATTAAGAAGCTGTAGAAATCCAAGACTCTGAGCATGAATTGCACTGTCTCATTTGTCATATACAGAAAGGAGAAATAGAATTTGCCAGGCTCAAAGCTTATTGTAAATATCAACTAGTTAAGAGAATTAGACTCTGGAAAAGCCTGGTGCATTGGAGGCTCCAGGAATCACTTGCTGTTAATGACTGTTATTCGGTATTCTCCCTTTATCCTTCATTCCTTGTCTTTTCATGTGTCAGTGAATCATAGGTAAGACACACAAGATCATCGGCTTTCATACTGAGTGATACTCAGAGGCTCCTGCTGGGAGCCTTACAGGACTGGGATCCATGTTAGGGTTCGACACATTTTAGAGTATCAGAATTTTATATATCATTATATCACATTGACTTGAGTATGATTATGTCATATATTAATGTGTTTTATGAATTGTATTATGTTATCAGCAATCATAACAGTGTGACACATTGAATTACATGTGACACACATACATATGATACCATCTGGTTATATATGGATAGAGACCATGATGCATCATGATATAATTAGATACCTCAATTCTGTATGACATATAGGACATACAGTGTGTATTTCGTGCCAGCTGTTGCTGCATGACATTGCACATTCTGTGCCTGTTACATTTGGATGATTCTGTTACTCTTCTACCAGGACTGACCCTTATGTTCCTATATGCCTTATTAGTCTAATACTCTGTTCTCTCCATCTTGACAGCATCTAGATGGATTGGACGTTAGAAAGCCTTTCCTTTACGCAACTATGGTGTATCCAGGGTCCACTAGAGACTGTCATTGCATGTAATTTCCCACTGTCTGAAATCAGGGTCTTGGCATCAGCTTAGACTTGCCGATACATCTAGGGAGAGATTAGACCTCAGACACTATAGTCATTTCTAGAGGAAATGTGTTTGTGTGTACGTGTATGTGTGTAATCTATATGTGAAATCTGAATGAACTGATGCAATCAGTTGATACAGAGTCAAAGGATAATGCTTGCACAGGCCCACAGGCCAATAAGAAAACAATGAAGATCCTTTAAGTTTTCTTATTTTTTCATTCTTCAAATAAACTGTAACGGTGAAGGTGAAACACATCAGAACTAATCCCATATTGAATAATAAACCAGACTGAAGAAGGATACGAAGTCTGACTTTCCTGTGCAGGAGCGAGAGTTAGTCAATAGTGCAAAGACCCAATTCCTACTAGCATGTAAATGTCTTGATAAATGTCTGAGGTAGAACACTTCATTCCCCCATTATGTTTAGTGATCCAAATGCAAACAGTTTTCATATGTGCTTCTGGCACTGTTTATTAAACTGGGTGATGTATTGTTTTTATTTTTATTTTTTGGTTTGTTTATTTCTGAGAGAGAGAAAGAATGGGGATGAGTGGGTAGGGAGGTGGGAAGGATCTAGAGGGGGTTGAGGGAGGGAAAAGAACATAATAAAAATGGATTATATGTTTAAATAATAAAGGAAGAAAAAAGAATTTTAATGTCTGTGAGTTTTGTTTACAAGGCAGTCTGAGATACTAGAACCAGAGCCATGATGTGAGGACAGTTACCTATGATCTTCCACAGAATGGTTTTATGAGGTTAGATGATCTGTAAGAAGGCTGTTGCTCAACCTGCAATGCATTTGTGGCTAGGATGCTTAAACCTGCTTATATGAGAAAACATTACAGATAAAAAAGGATTTGTGGTTATCAATATGCTCAGAAAACTTAGCATATTAAAATAACAAAATCAGATCTAAGATAGAGCAAATATCAAAAGAAATCATGGGAGTCTCTGGATTAGACTGAACAGATACATGGAAAAGTTTCCATGTTAATTCCTGAAAATACTGTTAGGAACTAATTGCATAAACCTCTGCAGTCTGACCAAGGTCTTGAGAAGAGATCAACATAGGCTCTAGGATTGGGCCCTAAATCCAATGAGTAGTGTTCCCTTAATGTGTAGAAAAGAAGACACAGGTGTTGCTTTGTGCAGATGGATGTAGAGAGAAGACAGATGCAGCCATTATAATAGTAGTGGCCATGAAAAGTACAAAAAGTCTGCCTGGATTTCCTCACTGTACTCCAAGAAACCATAGCTGCAGTAGACCCAATCAGTGTAACTTCAGTGTAAAAATTAACTCCTACCTTTTTCAGCTGCTCTTTTGTGGGTGTGGTGATGTTATAGCAACTTCAGTAAACGAATTTCATCTCTAAATCCAAATTTTAATGATATTTACAAAGAGAAAGACATGAAGATGGATAGTAAAGATGGGGGGTAACACGGAGAAGACAGCATACTAGAGACACCAAGGTCAGAGCCGTGACAGATCACGTGTGTAGGATCATCTCAAGTTTGAACAGTCAGCCTTAAAACATCTAATCTTAAACCTAAATTCTCAGAGATCTAAAGCTAATGGAATTCTTTCAGACCAAAACTACTACATGACAATAATTTGACAATAAAACTTAGCAACACCATCAGGCACAAGAATCAGAAACAGAAAAAAAAATAAATAAATAAAAGATGTTTCCAAAGAAATTAAGTTATAAAAACTATTTACAGCTATAAAAATCACAATGAAGACAGATTCTAAAGAGATAAGATCTACCAACTAAAACTAGCAACAACAAGGAAAGCGAGCCTGGGTACCACACTGAAGGGAAAGGGAGATGTGGGAAATTTACAAGAAACTCTACTGGAGAGAACGGAGGACCAAAAACTAAAATGGACAGAGATAAATTCTGTATAGTCAGAGGCTCAGTGATAGTTGGGAAAAGAGAGTGTGGGTGGAAGAATTACTTAAAGTTATTAGAACGGATCTTTTTTTTACAGTCAAATCAAAACATGCAGATAACAGTTAAAGGAACAATGCATCCATTTGAAAAAAATGTGAGATTCTTCTGTGTATATGGTATAGAGAATCTGCGGAATTTTAAACAGCACCGGTGAGTAGAGAGCTGCAGAAAAATCAACATCTGTATCAAAATAGTCCCTAAACAGGAGAATTATTGGACACTCGTGTCCTGAAGCATCTGCTTACTATCCTGAGAAGGGGTGAGTGTGAGTTCTCAGCTTATGTGATAAGCAAAAATGGATTGTATTATATTGAAGATTTAAATATGAAGTTGAAATATTTAAAAACATTGACAAATATTTTCCTCACAAAGAAGAGAAATTTTCTTATTATTTTCCAGAGTGGTCTTCAACTTACTCTACTCACACGGGATTTAGGATGTCTGCTCTTATAAAAGAAGATTTAGTTTATTTTTAATTACACGCACATGTGTGTGTATGTGTGTGTGTGTGTGTGTGTGTGTGTGTGTGTGTGTATGTGTGTGTGTTTTCCATATGCATACGTTTCTGTGTGTGCATGTGTGTGTCTTTATGTGTGGTCCATGTCCATATGTATATAGGTGCCCATGGAAGGAAAAAAGGGGTATCAGATCCCCTGAAGCTGGAGTGACCTGTAGTTATGAGCAACCCATCCTAGGTTCTGGGAAATTAACTTAGGTCCTCTACAAGACCACAAGTACTCTTAACAGCTAGACCATCTCTCTGACCCCTGAATCTCTGCTGTGAAGAAGGTAACTCAAGAAATATGAAAGTAATTCCCTAAACAGAAAGGATACTGTGGCAGTTTTCACAAAAAATAACCTACTCATTTGTGAACCTACCTTAATTATATTTATCTCTGTCTACTAAAACTATCTACTAGAAACTGCCTGCCATGCTAACCAGGGACACAGATCTTCTGTGCCTTCCTCAGCCATCATCAGAGAGTCTTTCTCCTGCAGCAAATATGAATAAATAAAGTCCCACAGCCAGACAATGAGCAGTAAATGAATGACAATGAAACATCCCCCTTTCAAAAGGGATGTCTCCATCAAATCCTTCCCCTTGGGGCTCAGGGAACTCTGAGGAGGAGATGGAAAGAGTTTAAGAGTCAGAGGAGATGGAGGACATGAAAGAATCAAGACTTTCTAAACACAGCATTAACAACACATAGCACCTATGAACCCGCAGAGACTGGAAGCATGCACAGGGTCTGCACCAGCTGGGGTCTTAGATCTGAAAGAAGAAGTGGACACAGGCCCCTAGCCCTGACCCAGAAGCTGTCTCCAACTGATAAACACTTGCAAATAAAAGATAGTTTTCTACAAAAGAATATCACCCAGGAAACAAACTACTCTTAAGGGTACAGTCCAAGCCAACATAAACTCAACAGCATTTTTGAAGGTTTTTTTTATTTTTGTTTGTTGCTTAATAATGTCAAGTCAGGACATATTCTTAACATTACGGATCCTTTGCATATATATCTTATAGCCTCCAGAGTGTGTTTTTATGTGACTTGTGTGTTCAAACACATGTGTCTCTGTGTCTATGCATATCTTGTGCTTTTAATTTGGCTCTTTTTCTTGTTTGGTTGTTTTTTTTCATATTTAGATATTTGTTTTTGTTTTATTTTATTTTATTGCTTTTCCTTAGTTTCCTGTTTGTTTTCTAATGAGAGAACCTTCTGGATCAAGTATGGGATCAAGTTTTTATGAAGAATAAATTTCCTTTATCTCTAAAATATAAACTACTATTCTATTTCTGAACTTAGCTTTAGTCACATTAATATCATAATTAAGTACACACAAAGACGTTTTGTTTGCTTTACCTAATATCCTCTAAGCACAGCCAGAGTGAGGAAAGGAAAGTGTGGAGTAGGCTTGATCTTAAGGAGCACTCATCTACACTGTGGAAATGAACTGAAATTTTCATACAAACTTATTCACTGAGCTTTAAGTAAAAGCAGCTTTATTGAGATGTAACATTTCCATCCCACTGTTGACCTATTTAAAGTGTATGACTCAAGGGTTCTTAACACACTGAAGGAGTGTCGTGGCTGCCGCTGCAGGAGTGTTTGAATGTTTTTATGTCTCTAAACTGAAACTCTAAAGTCTTTCATGTCCAATATCTCCCTTCTCTGCTTATCCATCTCCTTCCTCCCCTGGCTCCAGGCATTCCCTCCCCTGTCTACCCTCTGTCACCTCCATGCTTGGGCTGGACACTACTGTAATGTTCCTGCTACTTAAATTCAGTCTTCTAAGCCTTACCTGTCATCTCCTTCCTCTGCTAAGGTTACAGCTTCCTGTGACCAACATTCTTTTGACAGCTTCATGAGATCAGCATTTATTTAGATGCCACATATGAACAAGGACATGTGGCGCTTGTCTTTCTTGGCTGCCTCAAGTTGCCTTATAGAACATACTCTGGGATCAGTCGCACTGCTCTAAATGAGAGGATTGTATTTTTATGGTCGAATACTACCATATTCTGTATATGTCCTCCATATTTTCTTCATCCAGCACACACACACACACACACACACACACACACACACACACACACACACACACACACAATTAGCTTTAGCTTTCACAGCTGTTTTACCAGACACCATCACTATTCTGGTCACAATTTCACATTTAGGAACAATTCTCCCAAGTCTCTGGGCACGGGGCCAACTTTTTCACAAAATTCTTTCTTGTTATTGCAGCCTAGATTACTCTTGCCTCAATCTCCTCGCCTCACAAGCCTCGGTTATAAGAAGGGAAGGTCAATTTGGCTCACCAGCCTGGCAGGTTTTAAGGCCTAGATCTACACAGTGAATTTGTGTTCCAATCAGTTCAGAAAAGAGGTGCAGAGCGTTCAGAGTTATAGGAGCCTCTTAAATGAATGCCATTGCCTCGCATCTTTCTTGTCTTATTGACTTTAGATATGGTGACCTCAGGCTCTCTGGATGATATTCATTGCTGGCCTGGTCCTCTACCAGCAGCCAAGAATCCAAGACCTTTTGTCCCTCCTTCCCAATCTCCATAGAATGTTCTTTTATAATCAAAAGGATATTGCAGAAATAAAGGGAAAAAAATGGACTCTAAAATTGAATTTTGTCAGTCTACCTGTAGGTTTTGCTTACAAAATGGAATTGTCTACGTAAGCAATTTATCTTCTTTGTCACACTGAGAACTTGTAAGGGGAAGGGCCGTGAGCTTGCATGCTTAATATACGAGTAAAGAAAGATGGGTGTTTTGTGTTTAGAGTGAGATGTGTGGTTAGGAGGATGAACACTGTGGAGCACAGGGGCCTCTCCTGGAATCTACCCACCACATCTATTTCTAAGCAACTAGCACTGATATGCTTATGGATGACATATTCTTATAATAAATGTGTTATTCCAAATAAATTGTGTGTCTTTTCTTTGCATCATCCTGGAAGAAGATTTCTGAGCAATGTCTGACACATTTAAGAACTCTAATAAAGCTGCCATTGTATCATTCAAAACCACTGCAATACTTACAAACACAAAATGAAAATTGTATTAATAATGAAACATTGGATTACAATTTTGCACATCTTTTTTTCATTATCGTTAGAGACTTTTTCTATCCCCAATCATACTAAAGTGATATACTGGCTTCATATACGTGTTAAGATCATACAAAAAGTTTCTTGACAACAGCAATAAAACTGGGCTTCATGTGAATGATGTGGACATATGATCTGAAGTTGGACCACATTGAGGAGGTTAAGAACAGCATGTACTCAGGACTATGAAAAGACATTTGTAAATAGACACACACAGTAGTGTGCCAAAGAAATGTGATCTAAGACTGGAGATATGGGTCAGCAGTTGAAAGTGCTTGTTGTTCTTCCAGAGGACCCTACTTCTGTCCTATCACCCATTTGGACATCTCACAGCTACCTGTAACTTAGATCCAATGTCCTCTTCTGGCTTCAATGGGTAACTGCATACATATGAGGCAGTGCGAATGCACACTCCCAGGGGTATTCTATGACACAACCACAAATCAGAATGCCGTTTGTGTGGGTGTCTCTGCATCTCTTCAAAAGTAGGACAAATGCTTAATTTTTGAAGAGCCAAGTACTGTTTGAAAATTAAATTAAGCATTATATTACCTAAATCAATGCTGGTCATTTATACAATAAATGTTTATAAAAAGCATTTGTGAGAATTCTTGAGGATAAAAGAGAGGCAAAGCATAATGTCAGGTTGATAATAAAGAGCTATTGACTACACAGGTTCATATATGAATGTCTTAACAAATATATTTTAAAAATTGCATACCGCCCTGAATACTTATATCCCAAGTATTCCTGTGCCAGAAGAGTATAGAATTATTTGCAACATAAGACACAAACCCACATAGTTTGTTCTTCTGTAGATGTCTACTGAGAATTATAATAAGATGTTCTAACTTCATATATAGACACAGAAAAGGGACATTTTATAACAACAATAACAGAGTTTCTAAGGTCTACGCTGGTTTAATGATTCAATGAGATGTTATAAATCACTTTCACAGAATATGGGCTGGTTCATGGCCGGTGCCCCATCAGGTGTTGGGGGGCTCTCAGTTGAGCAGCCTCCATGGGCAGGTTCATGACAGGTGCACCATCAGGTGTTGGGGGGCTCTCAATTGAGCAACTCCTAGGGACTCTCTCTCATGTTCTGCACTTGGATTCTTCACTTGAACTTTTATGCTGTTCCAATCATCTTACATCAAAATGCACAACATCCCCAGGGCCTGCTGCAGCTGATGCTGAACTTGATTCCATGGCCAACAAAGTCTTTGTCAGGTTTCTACCTAAAGTTTCTCCCTCTATTTCTTTCTGTGCTATGCCCTTCAGAAGAAAGCCAATATAGAACACTGAGACGTGAAGGGTGTGCCATGAGCTTATGCTCCCTGAGAGAAGAAGACAAATATCTTGGACAGAAATGTGTCTTTTTTTCTTATTTATTTATATGCTTCTTCAATCACTAATCTATAGGAGTTTGGAATAACAGATAATTACTTTATGTCTTGGATAATAATTCGTCTTTGCTATAATAATCATTAATTGTTAGGGAGATCTGAATGAGAAATGGCCTTTATAGTCTCAGGCAATTGAGCAATTGATGCCCAGTTGGTGGTGCTGTTTAGGAGGTGTGGCCTTGATAGAGGAAGTATGTCAGTGGTGGGGCCTTTCAAAGTTCATAACTTCACTCCACTTCCTCTGCTGTTTGCTGGCAAAGATGTGAGCTCCTGTTTTCCGTTCCTGCAGTCATGACTGTCACTTGCTACCATGCCTCCTTTCTATGATGGACTCTTACCCTCTGGAACCAAAAATCCAAACAAAATCTGTGTTTGGTCACGGCATCTTATCAAAGCAATAGAAAAGTAACTAATACAGGTATCAATTATCTGAAATCCTAAATAGGTCCAGCTTTGGCTTTTGAGAACTCTGCTCCTTCAGGTCCACCCCATAGTATTGTTTCAGTTTCTGATGGTTGTTTTGAATCCTCCTTTGTTTTTCATCATCTGTGGATATCTTCCTGGCTTTATAATCTGTGACTTACCCAGGAATATTGGCCACTTTCATTGGAGAATAGAATAATTACAAAGGCCTTATAATTAGATACCCTCAGGACAAATCTATCTGCATCCAAGCCTCCTTGGCTGATGGCACCAATGTGTGAACCACAACACACACACACACACACTCACAAACACACACAGACACAGACTCTAAAGTATTCCTTTTTGTAGCTAGTTATCTGTCTCTCCATAACTCAAAACACAATTTTCACTTAAGCCCTCTATGCTAATCTCAAGCCCTGTGCATGAGCAAGCTCCTGCTCTCGATAATCTTCCCACTACCACTGCAGCCATGAAAAGCCACCAATGCACTCAAGGTTCCCTTTCAAAAAGTGCCACAAAACAGTATTGGAGTTATTAATCTTTAACCCCCAGGAAGAGCCTTTATCAAATAATAGACAGTATTATTACTCACTTTCTTCTAAATTCAATCTATACACTGCACTAGTATTAGAAGTTACATATTTCAGTCTCTTCCTCATTTGCATTCAGTGGATACATTTCTTGCCTGGGAAACACAATCGAATTTGTCTATGGAATCCTTCATTTCATTCACCCACTTCGTATGAATAATTTCACCTGCTGTTGCCAAGAACAACAGGCTAACACCAGACTATATTACGTCAGTTTCCTGGGAACAACATGGAAAACTGATTTCTAAAGTACTTGGATAATTGACCAAAAAATTCATGTTGGCCAGGTAACTTCTATTTCAGAAGACTAATCATTACGAATTCGTTTTCTTTAATGGGTACAGGCCTGTCTGGATTGTCTATTTGGTTTTCTGTAAGTTTTGGTAATTTGTGTCTTTCATGCCACAAAATATTACCCTCATTCATCCAAATTTATGAAACTCATTTGCATATGTCAAATAAGTCTGTCTCTTTTGTGTTATGATTTCTTCTGCATCCCCTGTGCTCAGAGGTAATGGTATACCTTTTTCATTGCTGAGAGTAAGCCTTTCTTCTTCTCCCTTTTTATTTCTGGTAGGCCTGTCTAGAGTTTTATCAATTTTATTGATCTTTTCAAATATTCAGCCCCTGGTTTTCTTGATTTTTTATTGTTTTCCTGTTTGCAGTTTCATAGATTTATTCAATATTTTTTTTCTGTTGCTTGCTTTACCTTTAAATTGCTTTCTTCATTATTTCCCAAGGTGAAGGCTTATGGAACTGCTTGAAAATATTTTCTTTTTATAAATATATGCTTTTGATGCTATAAGTTCTCTCTGTCACATAAATCTTGTAAAGAAATGCAGTTTAACTTTTACTTTGTTCAGATGTCAGTGTCTTCTGAAATTTAAAATTTCTGAGTACTCAACTTACCTAGAAGTAAGTTATTTTATTCCTATATATTTGAGAATTTTGCAGCTAGGTATTGTTGTTGTTGGTTTTAGTTTAATTACAGTCTCTTTGGATAATGCACATTGGATGATTTTAGGAAAAAGATAGGCTTGGCTAATTGATGGTGCTATTCAGGTCTGCTGTCTTCTAAGATGCTCCTTATAGCAACTATTGATCAACCAAACAAGTGGGAGGCTGATCACTTCTCTTTTAATTCTGTCTCTTTTTGACATACATTTTGATGTTTCCATTAAGACAGTGCACACTAGATCACTATATTCTCATGAAGGACACGTTAAAAAAATAGGATTGAATTTGATATTCTATGATGTTCTTTTGCATTCCAGAATGTTTCCCTTATTCTTTAATCTGCTTATCCTGAGTTAATGCGAATACTTGACCTCAGTTTTGATTGTCTACAGGACATGGTCTCTTTCCTTCTTGCCTGCCCTTTTCCCGGTATTATTTTAGAAAACACATTGTTGAGTTTTGTCCTCAAACATTGATAGCATCTAGCTTTTAATGTGTGTTTGCTGTTTGGAGTTAAATTGAAGAGTTGAATCAAATCTATTCTGATTTTTAACTATTTTTTTTAGTTTGTACAATTGGCCTTTCTTTCTTCTTTTACACCACCTGTGACATGTGACAACGTAGTTATGTGGTTGTTGTCCCTTAGGCATCGACATGCCGGTGACGTCTCTTTTGAAACATCCATTCACATGCCTGAGCACTTGCAGTTCGTATTTTCATCTCATTTAACTCCACTTAGAAGGAACTTATCACCTAGCCAAGCTCCATGGGATTGCTGGCTATAGGAGAGTTATTTCTGAATGAATAATTGCTTTCCGTTTTTCAAGTTTCAGATGGACGATGGCAGTAACAGTATCTCCAGTAGCAGGCACTGAGGAGAATTCATTATGAGTATTGGCTTACATTTCATGGCTATACTTTAATCTAACTTGGAGCTGGAATTCATTGAATTCCCAATATAGAGATATATATATTTCCTTCCTGGTCCTTGCTTTGGTCCTCTAGTTGAATTTGGTTCCCCTAAGGAATTCCTTGAGAAAGCCTTTGTCCTGTGACTCAGGGCTGGTACTGTGCTCCTGTCTCTGTGGTGAGAACACAGGGCAGAAGAAGGTTCTATGACTTGTGATGGAATGGAGCCTCTTTTGTGGCTTCTGATTAGACTCTGACCTCACAGCTGCTCTTTCAGCATCATCGTACCTCTTCAAGCCTTCTTCAGGGAAGCAGGTAAGTTGGAGGGTATTTCAGTGTGAACAAAGCCTCTTCTCCTTAGAGAAGAACCTTTATCATAAGGATGCTTCTTGATTCAACTCATGGAATGACCATTCTCTCCTTCCTCAACTGCTGCTTGGATATACTTCTTTTCTTTTTATTCCTTCTAGAAGGAAAACCATGAAAGTGTAACCCCCAAGACTGTACTCAGGCACTCTGGCCTCACACCCCTCTACACCCAGCCCTATCTCTCCACCACATTTTCTGAGCGTTCCTGACAAGATGTAACCAGGAACTCCACTCTTGGTTAGTAGCTCTCAGGTCCACTTGAGAAATCACCTGTGCCTTCTGATCTCCTGAGGCTAACTCCCCTGGAAAACTCACTCCACTGATGGCTCTGAAAATGGAAGCCCATTTGCTTTCAGAATGCTCAGGTTTTGCTTCTGGTGATTTGAGTGATATCTCCCATGCTTCTTAGATGCTGGAACAATAAACATATCTTGTAGCTGCTGTACGTGTAAGAAGACACACAAGAAGTAAGTACCACCACTTGGCAGCAGTGGCTGCTGGGAGGGGCTGGTGAACCCAAATTCCAGCCAGATCTTACTACCTGATTAGTGATAATTTACTCACAACTTGAAGCAACAGCCATTAGCTTAGGAATACAAGGCTTCGGGAACAGTAGACCAGTATGAGTCATTGCCACATGCCACGTCTGCCAAGATGTGGGATGCCTGCCTGGATACAGTAGCTCTGAGTGCTTGGCCACCTTGTCGCCTTGTCAGTTGCTGCCATCTGTCTGCCTCTCATACAAATGCTCTCCCCGGTGGGCTGATATACATCATGTTTTGTAGATGATCCTCAGAGGCAAGAGTAACCTTTATCATTCTTGTGCAGCCAGGTTTCTGCATGTCTTTCCCACAGTCAGGTTCACAAGGCAGCTTTTGATGCAACGGCCTGTCAATCGTGTTATGTGCTGGCTAATTTACTGCTCCCTAATGCAGCCAGGCTCATCCATCCCATGTCTGCTCAGTGGGATTCAAATAGTGAGTTTAAAAGATTACACATGGTAACTCGGGACCACTGACCACAAGTGCTGTGGAAAAAGCCAGATGTATATTGCTGTTGACTAGCACAAGGCAGTGATTGTGTGTGTCATGCTGTTTTGTGTTCCTTCCCCGTTTGGACTTTTGCCAGTAGCTGAAACCAGGAAAATAAGGGTGTCTCTGTGTTCTCCTCTCACAGAAGATTCCCAGGCATGGAGGAGAGTGGTTGCTCATGGTGACGGCCTGTGATTGTCAGGCTATCTTGGCAACAAGCCTGGAGCTTTGTTTATTTGTATTTTCTCCAACACTTGTGCAATAGTAGAATTGAGAGAGTGATGACTCTGTGGCTAACTTTACCCACAAGGAACTTAGCTAGAAAGAACCACAAGGTTTGCTCTTTGGATCCCAAGAAAGGAGGAAAGAGTTAAGTCATTTTGTCACAGGCAGCGATCCATAGAGCAAATAGAAACTGCCTGGTGCATCCACGGCTTACTGACACTCCCCTTATGTTTCTGGGAGAGAAAGTTCATTAAAAGTATTCTAAAAAGCCAGGGAAGGGTGACCTCAGTGTAGAAGGTGGGGTGATATTTATTTCTTCATCATGCTTTGTTTCTCAGCTATTAAGGAGAGATGGAAGGAGTGGGGGAGGTAAGGGAAAGGAGTAGAGAGGGAGAGGAGATATGTATTTATCTTTGAAAAAAGTTACTGTTCAAAAGCAAAATGCTTTTTTTGTCTGCTTTGACCAAAAGATTGTTTAAGAAAATGAAAACATTTTAGGGACAACTGTGAACTGAGCTCAGCCTGAAACTAAATGGAGCACTAGACTGATTTAAGAAAATCATGTTTTACTGAGAAAGTCTCATAGCTCATTGTAAAACAGCTATGTCAAGTCAAGATGACCAAGTACTCAACTGCCCTGAAGTCAACAGATTAAGAAACTGAAACAGCAAACTGTTTCTTTTCCTTACAAGCTCTCTTCTTGATGACAAAGCACTGCAGAACGCATGCCTACATTCCCGTTTGGAATTCTTACTGGACTCAGTGAGAAGGTGCTAGTTACTTCGGAGGTAAATGAGAAGGGGTGTGAAGATGGGCCTGGGAACCAGCTCTTCACTGCCTGCTCAGCTTTGGTTTTTCCTTTAGAAACTTTAGACAAAGTTGAAAATTTCTTCATCTTCAAAATGCTTCAAACTGACAGTAATGTTCTATATTTTACCGAAGAATGTAGTCATTGCATGGGTTTAGTTACAGGTGCCTGTGAAAGTATCAGGCTAACAGTACGGAGAAGGCAGAAGCAAAAATGTGAAGTGTGCTGACATGGCCCTCAGAGGGAGGAATGGGCTCCCTAACAGTCTGACATCCCTCTCCCTTAAGGAGAAGTTCTGTCTTCACCCACTTCTATGTCCTCTTACAGTTGAACTTGATTTTAGACTAAATATCGCTGAGTTTGTGCATTCCATTTGACATTTTATGTATTTAAAATCTCCCAAAAGTGCCATAAATTTCTATCTGAAATGCATGACCAGGTTCCCACTTCAAGGTTGGTTTACTCATCTTGCAGACAAGGCCAATGTTAGCTACTGGTGGCTCTGAGCTACATCCTGGTGGTGGTGGCACAAGCCTTTAATCCCAGCACTCAGGAGGCAGAGGCAGGTGGATCTCTGTGAGTTCAAGGTCAGCCTATTCTACAGAGTGAGTTCCAGGACAGCCAGAGTTACAACAGAAAAATCCTGTCTCAAAAAACCAAGAAGAAGAAGGAGAAGAAGAAGAAGGAGGAGAAGGAGAAGGAGAAGGAGAAGAAGAAGGAGAATTTAAAAAAAACTTATTAATAGTTTACATCAGTCATTAACAAAAGAAGTAACCAGCCAACAACCTTATTTTCTAGCTGTGCTGGCACCACATGGAATTTGTGGTTCACTTCTATTCTTTCATGTGTATTTGTGGAGACCTGGAGCAAGAATCCAATGCAAGGCACTTTGTGCAATAATCATTTCACAGTGATTAGTATTTCCAAGTCCTTGGACTTTTATATGCCTTTGTTTGGAGGAATCTTAAAATTCCTCTCTCCCTGTTCCTTTTAAATATAACATGAATTATTGTGAACCTGACTCGGCTCCTGTTCCACAGAGCACTAGTCCTTACCCCTACTCTGTGTGTCTGCATATGTTATCCACCTATGATCATTCTCCTCCTCACCACCATTCTTATCTCTTCTCTGACAAGATCATCTTTTTAGCTTCCATGCATGAGTGAAAACATAGTTTTGCCTTTATATATTGGCTTATTCCACTTAAAATATCCCCTGGTTCCATTCAGTTTCTGCAAGTGACAGGCTTCAATTTTTTTAATCATCCATTGTATATGTACCTCATAATTAGCTGAATTTTTAAATGTCTCTTAACCATGTGTCATTGCTTAGATTTTTCATAGCTTAAGTTTAAGAAGAGAAGAGCACATTGGGGCTTAAAGTGTTTGCTTTTGTTTCTGTTTATTCGAAACATAATAAAGGCACAGAGCAAGGAAATATTAACCTTAGCCATTGTGTGTTTTGAGACTATATCTCTACCAGTTTTGGCCTTGAACTATCTTCTTACCTGATGATAACATTGAACTTCTGAAGATCCTTCTCTCTCCATTTCCAAAATTTTGAAATTACAGATGTGCACCACCACACCTGGCATGTGCAGTGCTAGAGTTCAAACCAAGGGCTTTATGCCCACTAGGCAAGTGCTCTATCAAGAGAGCTATAGTATCAGCCTGCCTATTCATTCCCTACATGAGTTAGTAATTTCTTCTGCCCCTTTGAGTGACATTATTATGTTTTCAGAATCAAAGTGTTGAATCTAACTATAGGATTAACTGATAACCCAGTGTCTATGAAATTAATGAGAGAATTTCCAGATAGATTGGATATAGGAGAACAAGGATAGACTCTTGAAAATTATGTGGACAATTCCTTGGACATCTCCAGAAAATGAAGCAGAGATCACAGAAGACTGTAAAGCAACCCAAGCTGCATGCCAGGCTTCTCAGGAAGCACAGAATTTCACAGTGTTTCTAAGGTAGTTCTGACTTTTATTTCCTAAGTGATTGAAGACTTATTAAGATGGGAAACAAAAATAATCAAACATACAAAAGCTGAAATGAATCTGCATTTATGAAATGATACAAAAATATCAATGCAATTTAAATGGGGAGTGTTTGAATGAGAGATCCTATGAGATAGCAGTGGTATCAATGTTTCCTTCTGATCTGTGTATATTATACACCTATGTAATCATAAAAGAGGCTTTTAATATCAAGTGGAATTTCCCTGAATTAGGGGGTTGTTTTTCATTTTGGAACATCGTACAAGAAATCATGGAACAGCTGGTCTCACTTTAATATGGGATTAAAAAAAAATTCAGCCAAGTTTTGTGCTACCCTTCTGGAAGAAAGTATCCATGTAAGGCTTTCTTTCCTGCTCATAAGGGGTCACTTTTCTACTTTTTGGTTCCTGAGGCATTAAATATCAGCACAAGTATTGTGCTTTGTCATCAACAGTCAAAGAACGTGAAACCATAATATTTCTCATGCTTCTGGAAAGTAGGCAGCACTAACATTGTTCAGCTATGGAACAGAGGTGTGCTACCTCTGTATTTGATTTAAGTGAAATGGCCATTAAGATTCATAAAGAATACTTATCCATCCAATACAAAGAGATCCATGGGATTAACCTTCCCCACTACCTGAGTGCCCACTTGAATTACATACCTTCCTGTTGGGTCAATTTGGATCTTACAGAACCCATACTGCATATATAAGACTTAGATATAATCAATGAGTTAAAAACAGGGAAAAGGGAGAAATCTTGAGATTTCCTGAGATGGAGAGGAAATGACTTTACTTCCAGAGTTTTGTACCTGGGCAATTTGGCTGGTCTTAGAAGTACAAAGAAGCAGCCATCAAATAGTACCCAGGGATATAGAAGGGATTAGAACTTTAAATAAATCCATCTGATGGATAGGTAAGTATATAAATGACAGATATAGGTATATATATATATATATATATTCCTCAGGTGCAGATCACAAGCAATCAAACATGTCCCACAGAAATACAACACCTGAAAACAGTACAAAATGACAAGACCCAGGGTAGCTACTCACCCAACAGTGCATCAGTACATTTTAAACATAACTAAAAATAAACTTCTACAACAATAAACTACAACAACAATTACCATTTTTCTGTATAAAAAAATGATTTCCATTTACAACACAATTTAACACTACACCAGCAAAATCATTTACAAGAGGAACAATTTTGAGGCTTCTAACGATACCAAATATCAAGATTTTCACAATGTCTTTGGACAGCAGAAAAACATTATCAATATCCAATTGTCTGGAATTCATTCATAATCTTCTGGGCTCCTCCAAAGGGCTTGGATCACTTTTCTGGCTCTGTAGCACTCAAAGTTTGTCTTCCAAGCTCTGGCTGGCTCCACTCCACTGCTGTGCTGTTCTTGGTGATCATTCCATGGTACTGGCATCTTCAGAATGCTGGGGTCTCCTGCTGCAACTGGACCGCACTTTCACCAATAGCCTCTTCTAGGCTCTCTTCATGGTGCC
The DNA here is from genome assembly GCA_026225945.1 of Cricetomys ansorgei. NCBI lineage: Eukaryota > Metazoa > Chordata > Mammalia > Rodentia > Nesomyidae > Cricetomys > Cricetomys ansorgei. The sequence goes on from JAMJFZ010003960.1 coordinate 7,326,364, forward strand.
AAGCCTCAGCTTCTCAGCATGGCCCCTTCAATCTGGATGTTCAATTACCACTGACGCTGCACATTCACCAATGGCCTTTTCTTGCTGCTCACAGTGCCAAGCCTCAGCAGCTCTCCATGACCCCTTCATTCCTTCAAAACCAGCACCAGCTGGGTGACTCTTATAGTACCAAGTTCAGGTACCAGCAGGAGATACAACCTCAGCCAGTTCTGGAAGACAGTTTCTGTGTGCTGACCTTTAAGAAAAAAACATTTCAGGTTTTAGGAAGAGTCTGGTTTGTTGGAAAATAACTAGTCCTTGTCTGCAGGAAGAGTTCCTTCATGGTATGGACTTACCACTTGTAGACAAATTTGCAGGGGGAGAAAAGGGGTTCAGTTTAACTAAGTGACTTTTTGGCTCTAAGCCAGGGCTTCCATAACAGGGGATCCTGGGCCAGTGGGAAGAATCTCCAGTTGAAACATTTTGGCAGTTTGGTATTTTTCTCACTACCACTAAGGGGAAACATATACCTTTTTTCATAGACCTCAAACACAGCATCTTCACACATACAACACAGATATCAGAAAACTCAGTTTGTGAAACAGTATGCTACCACCAGCTATGGGAGAGAGTGTTTGCTCCATGATCAGGAAAAATAGTAAGAACCTTGCTTTTTCCTGCTCCCAGATGAATTCTTTATCTCTAAGGGCCTCCATTCTGTGGCTCTCACCTCAGAGCTTTTTTGTCATTTACAATTCTCTCTTATACAGCTTCCCTTTTATTAATACCATAATCTATGTCCTGTGGAAACTGCTCCAAGCATACGTCAATGGACTCTGCAAGGTTGGAGTTTCTTTTCTTCCTTGTCTCCACACTGGATTAGCTAGCATGATCTCATGTCCCAAGTTGGTACACCATTTGTTGTAGTACTTTGCTGTTGCTGGGGTGGCTCACCAAAGAATACAAGGAGGTATATTTCATAATCGCAAATGCTGCCAGACCTCAGCAGAGGAACCACCATCCTGGTTAGTGCCATACTCAATCAACAGTGGAACCCTGAATGCCTGAGCTCGGTGTTTTTATTCATTCAGAACTCCTCAAATGCAGATCATAAGCAATCAAACATCCTCCACAGAAATCCAACACCTGAAAACAATACAAAATGTCAAGACCTAGGGTAGTCCCTCACCCAACAGTGCATCAAAACATTTTAAACATACTAAAAATAAACTTCTACAACAAAGACAGCATGGGTGATGGAGAGAAAGATGGACCAGAGGGAAGGGAACAAAGGAGAAGAAGGAAGAGAAGATACATCTCAAATTCATTTTGCATACATAATGAAAATACTTTAACTCTGAAATGACCTGGATTCAGGTCTCCTTAAGGAGGGACTCACACTCTGTGTGGGACTCACATGCTCCCACAGGTCTTTGTCTCAGAAATCTGCCTAAATCTTCTAAACAGGGATGCTGGAATCCTTCCTATCCCTAACTCTCATAGTATAGCTCCTTATCTTCTTTGGTCAAAGTAACATCTCAGGATGACTGAGTTTTGGGGAGGGGTGACTAGAAAGCACATTACTATATGCAACATGATATAACAATACCACGTATCGAGTGGATGAAACATACTTAATTCTCATAGTTTTAGAAGGTGAGAATTTCAAGACAGGTCATTAGGAGAAGTGATGCTGAGGCCTTTGATTCTCAGATTTCCTCCATATTTCTGTGTCCTTAAGTGAAGGAACAAATGAAAGGGCTCTCTAAGGTTACTAAGAAAGTAAATTCAACTCCCAAAAGTTCCACCATGTGGATTAACTGGCTGCTAATGACATCATTCTTGGGATTTGGATATCAACACATGGATTTGGGGGAGATGCAAACATTTGGTGCAGCACAAGGAAACTCCTCATGGATAGCAGGGAGAATAAAATAGGTTACTCATGAAAGATGGGAGTGGGGGAGATGGCGAAGTACCGTCATCACATTTGGTCTTGCATAGTTTTGTTCATTTTTGTCCTTATAGTATATGGCTATATACTTTGAAATACTTTGAAATACTGATCTCTCTCACTCCCCCTCTCTCTTTCCCTTCCCCTTCACCCTGTGTGTATGTGTGTCTATGTGTGTGGTTCTTTGGAGTATGCATTTCCTTTGAATTATCAAAGAATAATGATGAGCCATGGAGGTGTGTAATTGATTGGATCAAGGCTTAGCGTAAACTGAAAGTTGGGCATCTGACCTCAGAAGACATAAAAGTTGAGTGGTCAGGAAAGAAAAAGTATTTACCTTAAAGACTTTCTTAACTCCCCCTTCCCAATTTTGTCACCAGCCCCCACTGGGGAAGAATCATCTCCTACTGTACAAGAACTGTGAGTGGCAGGCAGGGGAAGCCTGTAAGTCCCATCATTTCAGGACTTTGGAGAGGGGTACCAGCTCTTCTTTGTGAGATTCCTTCATGGATTCTGAAGAATTTTCAGCTAAGAATGTCCTACTTACTTCTCATTTCTCTGCATCTTAATTCCATTTCCTCTTGTCTTATTGACTAAGCTGAGTAATATAATTAAAACAACACACTTTAGAGTGTTACTGTCAGGATAGTCTAATTCATATATACATATTTTTAGAGGTGTACATAATCGTATTAAACTAAATCATCTCAACCTAACTCAATTGATCCTCAACAGGATATTGAATTAAGTAATTGATGTCAGGAAAGTTTGGATTTTCTTATGCCTTATTCACTTATGTAAATGTGTCACCATTCACTTATGCTGAATGGCACCAAATGATTTTATGCCAGAATGAACATTCTCATGCTTTCTATACAGTATAGACACCCTAACATATACCCACAATTTGTTTATTTTATTTATTATTCTATATATTTATATATATTTTGCATATAGAATGCCAGGATACTTTTGAACAATTATAATGTTCTAAAGGTAGATTCATCCTTTAGTAATACCTCTAATAATTTAAGGCAAACATCCATTGTAATCAATCATTAATAAAAAGTTAATGCTGAAAAAACTAAAAGGCAATCCAAAAATAATGTTTCCATCGTTAATGACAACAATGGCAAATTATGCATGAATGCTAAGAGTATAAGATCTAAAGTGCATCTGATAGCTTTGTAAAATATTGATATCTGGAGAGAGGCCTTCTTGAAATCTGACAAGGCTTACTGGAAGACATGGATATTAAAACACTATTGTAGTTATTGTGAAAGAATTGATGGGCTGAGAGCAAGATCTATGTTTGCAAGTGGAGTCAACAATATTGAGGAGCCTTTAGTGAGCCTTCAAACAAGGGTCTTGATTGATAAATAATTACCTGGTAAAGCTAAGCTCCTGTTACCTATTCCGAACTTGCATATTTGAGTAACTCTATAGCTCATACTTCTTTCAAAAGCAAGCACAGTGGGAAAGGGAGAAGCAAATAAATAAATGAATAAATGCAATTTAAAACTAGAGCATGAGTCAGCAGAATCCTGATCCCATGGCTCTTGGAGCCTCTCATTGCCTTGTCTCCAACAATGCAGAACATCAATATGTCTGGGAGGGTCTAATGTACTAATTTACTGGAAGAAATCCAGATCATGCATTGCACAGTGGCTGCAGCTGACTGCATAAAAAAAGAACGAGAAGAAAGAATAAGTGGTTCATTTTAAGACTCATTTCTCCTGCTCACCTTTATAACTATCACACCAAATCCCTTTGTTAATACTCAAGGACCTTATTGTTACATATTTCACACTAAGGATGAGAATGGTCCTTTAATCCAAGACTTTTATCTGGAAGGTAACAGATCCATTGTGGCTTCACAGAGCCTCTGAACATTTATCTCTTAGAAATGTGTATCAACATTCAAATTTCTTTCAAGAATAACATAAATTACAAGGATTAAACCATTTTGTTTGTTGGGTTGGCTATTTTTATTTTTAGAGACAGGGCCTCTTTACATTGTCCTGGTTGCCCTGGAATTTTCTTTGTAGTCCGGGCTGGCCTCAAACTCAACAAGAGCCACCTGCCTTTGCCTATTAAGTGCTGGGATTAAATGCTTGTGCAACTACACCCAGTTCAAATGATTCTTAAGATGACCTACAAGACAAAGTTAAATGATTCTGCAGGTGATTCAAATAAAAATGTTTGTGGGTAAATAATTTTTTTTTGGAGATAATTCCCCATGGCCCTTGTGTTTCTGTAATCTTCCTAGCTGGGGTTCTGATTGTCTTGCTTCTGGGCTAACTTGCCAATAATGTCTGCTTAAATAATTGTGACCATACTCTGCAACAAAAAATATGATTTGAATGAAGCCTTACAAGGCACAGAAAGCATCTCTTTCAGGAGCAGAAGCAAGTCAGAACCCTGCAAATTTGAATACCCTAAAAACGTGGGCTTCCTTCACTCAATTTGTCTTTTATGATAGACACTTGAAGATACACTCATTATTTGGATCTTCTGATGGGCTCTCTTGATGGACAACACTGGATTGGAACCCAGTGAACCACGGCAAGGAAATGTTGATACTCAACTTTATTGATACAAGACTTCTGCTGTGGATAACCACACCCTCTTCCCTGATGCAGGAGTCTCCTGTCTTCAGTTAAGATATCCTTAAAATGAAGTAAGCTGTCAAATAGTACATCTTCAATTTTGTGAAGGTTATTTTGGCTATAAGTACAGGGTGCTGAATGTGTATAGCTTTGGAGAAATGGGAAGGTCAAGGAAGGATGGTGACCTGACTAATTCATCATCTGAAGTCTATGAGCATGGCTAGATAGCAATGGGAAAGATCCAGACAACAGAGCAAAGGTTGGCTCTTCACAGTTATTTCTGCCAATGAGTAGAAATGGAGATAAATTGCAAGATGAGGCCTTGAAGTAGGTTGAAAGCTGAGCCTATCTATAAGGACTCACAAGGATCAGTCTGCACATTGACTTCAGGCTTGTTCTATTTAGAAATACAAATATATTTCCCGGATAAACAGAGTTTTCCACCCTGTTCAGAAAAGGGATGGCAGACATATTATCTAGTACTACTAAAGATGGAAAACAAGAGATTTGTACCAGTTAGAACAACAAGACACATGGAGAGCTTTAAGTAGTTGGATTGAAAGATAAAATGGAGGGCATGTAAGATTCTTTAAAGATAACAAATTTAAAGATAAATCATTAGGGCTCGAACCCAATGTATTGTGATAACCTCAGAGCCCATCAGACATGATAGTTCAAGGTGAGAGATGGTTTCAGTGGATCCTGGTTGCTATAATGATTTGTCCTTTTGAGGGATATTTCCCTGAAAGAGACTGGGACAAGTATTAAGGTTCTTAACACCTTGAACAGGGTTTTCAGCACAGATAACAGATGGGTCTCATGAGAATGGGAACTTGAAAAGGCAGTTTTAGATGAATTGTTTCAGATACCTTGGCATCCCCAGAAAATGCTTAGCTCAGTAAATAGATGCAGATAGAAGTTAATTAGGGTTATCAGGGTAATCGGGCATGTTGTTAGATTACTTGAAATTAATGCCCTTGTGTGAATCCAACCACAATTAGCTAAAAAAAAAGGACAAAAACTATGGGCGTCATGAAGATCAACAGAGCCCATTCTGCTATGTAAGGGAATCCCTCAAAGAAGAATAGCAGATATATCAGCTAAAACACCCCAATATTGAGTGACCCCATATCTAGATTGTGAGAGCTACAATCTAAAGCCAGGACACTCAGAAGAAAACATTAATATACCTGAAAACGGACAATGGAATTTGATCCTAATCCCTCCTCCTTGGCCTCTCGGCTGTCTTAAGGAAAGAGATGCTCAAGGGCCATTGATGCCCTGGATAGATGAAGCTTCTGCTTCTAAGGATCCCAACACAGGGTCTCAGCACATACTCTCAATTACTTACCTAATCTAAACATAGAGGGTTGCTGGAACTCATCTCAGTGGGTTTGGTCAGGGTTCCCAAAGGGAAAGGGAGGGAATGTGTCCATGATCTTGGCCAGGTTGGGTAGACTGATACAATGATACTAGTTACTCTGTATCTAACTGGAAACTAGGATCCAAGATGCCCTACTCTTGTTTGTCTGTACTATGTGAACACACAGAGCCTTCACTACAGCATTGGGAAAGTTCTACCAACATTGATACCTGATATCCTTTGATTTATAAGTGTTTCTGATATTTGTCAAGGTAGCACGTGACCAACAGAAGCAGCCTCTGTCTAGGGACAGCTTCTGGAATTGTGCACTTGCCACCCCAGATAGAACAACATGGACCATCTTGTTTTGAAAACAGTCTTTTATTTTGCTAATTGCACCAATGAGCTGTTGTTCCAACCAAACACCTGACCCAGGGAGGCCTCATGGCTGATAGGCCATTCTGTGGTAGCCATCTGTGGTAGCCATCTCAGACATGAGGATGGACAATCTAGAGAAGGCACCCATGACCTTTGTCAGGTAGGGTGGGCATACCTCACATTGTGCTAGACTCTTTTTGACCACACTTCAGTGGGCTGCTAGGAGCACCTGTCTGGAAGAGGCCTCAGCCAGAACCCGCAAAAGCAACTGCCTCTCAGCACAGAGTTTCCATCCATAGGAAACGTCACAGAGGCCAGAACAATTTCTAACATCTCAAGGCTACATTCCCAGGAAGATCCTTGCAGCTTCTCAAAACTCTTGCCTGTGGAAGCTTGAAACTACCAGGAGAATTCACTGTTCTCTCTAGCCAAAACAATGACAGGCAGATAGGGCCCTCCTATTTCAGATGTAAGGTTTCTAGAACTGTCTGAAGGACAGTTTATGAGCCCTCTCTGTCTCTTGGATATTAAGATCTGCTTCACAGAAGCTCTTCTTAAGACCGTAGAGATATCCATTTGAAATGAAGTGGGCAGGAAGTGACTCTGCCCCATGTCCTGAGGAAATCTAAAGAAGATTTTCAGATGACATCACTTTGCATCCTTCCTGGATGTTACAAACTTCCCTTTCCTTACCTGGGTCCAAGTTCTGACATTCTCCACACTATCTTTTTCTCTCTGAAAAATGCTGTGATCTCTGCATAAATTGAAGCTGAGAGATTAGTTTACAGTGGACCGGATAAAACCCATCCTTAACACTTAGCCTTGTTTATCCTTTATAAATATTATTTTTACTAATTCTTAGAGAATTTTATGCAATGTATTTTGAATATACCTTCTCCTTCTATTCAAGGATTTTGTCTGGTAAGAGCTTGCATAGGTCTTGTGGATGTTGTTACAAACAGCAGGAGCTCTTATGTGTAGCTGCCCTCTTGTGTTTGGAAATACTGTTTCTCCGTGCCATTAGGCTGGCCTCAATAAGCACCTCCACTTTCTGAGTTTGGGAAATTTCAGTGTTTTGTTCCTCTGCTCAAAGCAAATAAGCATGCATTGCTGGGTCCTGTTAACAAATCTCTCCACCTTAGAGCTGGGGAACTTTTGTTCCACCCAAATAGAAAACACTGTTGCTGCTGGTCAGCCTCCAAATCAGTCTTGTATAAATAGAACTACGAATGGGCATAGTCACTGCTCAGCCCCAAAAACTATTCCCTTTAACTGACTGTGTTATATGTTTACTGGCAGACTTATTGCCAGTGGTGTGACCATATAGAAGGTCACTTAGAAATTGCAGAGAAGATTGACATCCTTCTCCTCTTTAGGTTAAGACCCCTCCCCGGAGAAAAGCTCCCAACTGAACAGTCTGTGTCACTCACGTCAATGCTTGGCTGCTACATAGTCTCTAGAATACCAACTACACTTGTGTTGCCAGTGTGGGATCTGTGGGGCTACAGAGGTCACCAGTGATGTCAGCTGCCTTTTGTTACACCCTGGACATAGAATGATGGACTCTGTTTCTGATGGGCAGGCCAAGCTGCATCTTAAGCCAATGTCCAGAGCTGGCCACCTTGCGGTAGGGGAGAACACTTTGTAAGATGTATCAGTGACAACCACACTTGGCAGCCTTGAAGTCCTTAGGCTGTCTCTTCCTCTGTGAACATCTGTCCCACTCTCACAAAGGAGCTAGAAATCTTATGTGACTCTTCACAGCCATAGTCTCAGCCATCAGTGTTGACTATGTCTGACAGCTGTGGACCTTTTATCACATGAGGTCAGTGGGTCAAGGGTCACAATATTTATGCACCATCCATGCTTTTTACAACTCCCGGGCTTCAGATACATGGACTGTGGGGAAGCGCTCTCTGAGAAAGATGTACTGTGATTCTTGATGCCATTCTTCCACCCTTTTGATTAATGATCTTCAGGCGTCCTGTGCACCAATGAAACTACTCCTAAAATGGTCTCTCAAGTATTTCCAGGCATAGAAAGAATGGGTGTTCATACTTGAAAATTACTCTATGGTGTTCATAGTGCTTCATGACTTGTGTTTCTAGTATTTCCACCAGGAACAAATATTTTTCTGACCTTACTGTTTCTCTCTTCTATTTCTTGTGTATCATTTGTACTGTTATTAGTGAAAAGCCAAAATTATGGTAGTCTAAAGTTTAATTTTATACATTTGATGCCGTTGTTTTTCCTCAAGGCTCTGACATTATACCCTAAATATTAACAGTTGATTATTCTGGATTGTTCTGACATATAGATGTGAGAAAGACTGTCAATACCAAAGTGGCAGAAATGATAGATGAAAAAAGTGGTTCCATTTGGATGACGAGCAAGTGCACAGGTATGAAAGAGACAGGTGACTAAAAACAATTATGTGCATGGGTTTGTACTCTGAAGAACAATAATTATGAGGTTTCCCTTGTGATATGTCCAAAGTCTGAGAATCAAATTTTATTCAATCTCTTTTTTAGATTAGTTACTCTGAGGCAACAGTTTATGCTACCAAACATTAAACAGAAGTGCAATACTGTAAGATTTTCATTTGAATCTATTAAAAAGAGGTTATTTTTAGAAGCAATGATTACTGAGGATGGGGGAAGTACTTAGAATCAAATAACATAATTTAAGTTAGTAAGTGAAGCTTAATGATATCACCCAGAATGTTCACCTACCTGAAAGTCAAAGAAATAAGTACTGCACGTTGGCTCTCTGCTTCTCATATGGCTGTGTGTGCCTTTATCCGTTATCGCAGTGCCTGACGATTCTAAGAATGGATGGGATGTTTCAGAGGAGATGATATATCCAGGCTTAAAGTGGGAGATAAACTTTCTCTAAATGCATGTCATTAACTGCAACCTCAGCAGACTTTAGAAAATCCATTTTTAGACTCAGTTCTCCTATTCTTTTATTTATGTCAGAAATCTTATCCTTGTCACTGTTCCTTTTTCTCTTCTAGAGATGGTGAGTTATAACCTTGACCCAAGCTCAGTGTAAATTCTTCAGTGTTCGTATCTGTTGAGAGATTATGGCCAGGCTTTACGCTGTACAGTATGTGAGGACTTCCCTCCTGGTTCAGAAGGCACCTGTTGATGCTTACTAAGTGCAGTGAGTCCTTATCTACTAGACCTGGTGCTGCCAGGTTCCTGCAAAGGTTTCCTTCTCAGTCGCTTTAGCACAACACAATGGCAATGTGAACACGATCCAAAACACCCACTCTTGAGGTAATTAATGTGATGGTCTTGGGTCCTAAAATTCATGGGATGAAATCATTGTCCATTGTCACTAAATGTTGGGAGAGAGAGAGAGAGAGGAGAAAGGACAAATATTGAAGCAAGCCAATCAAATAGAGACATCTTGAAATATGAGGATGAGTGTTGTGACCAGGAGGGCTTTCCAATGTCAATAGGATGCATGCCAGGTGAGAGTTGATCCCTGCTTCAAAGATGTGTATTCCTGTATTAAGACTAGGAAAAGGTTTCTGGTATCTTTTACACAGGTAATGATTCCATCAATGAGAGGAGGCTCTGTGGTCTACATATGTCCTGGGTGTCCCACCTCTTAATCTATCACACGGGGTATCATCTGGGACACATCAGATGAACTGTGGAAATGACACATCCTTACCCAGGAGAATCCAACCACAAATATTCCTGAGGAGACCAATAGATTTCACTGGATACTCTTCTGGAGTGCAATATTAATCTTGATAAGCTTCACAGTGCAGAAATATAAGTGTGTGACTTTGAATGGTTAATGAAGCCGTGGAGAGTGAATCTCAAAGGATGAAGGTTAATTTTAGGGCCCAGGCCACGTGGATGTGTGACATTTGTTGAACACTTGCCCCTGCTGTGTTAATTACAGGCAGTGGTCAATTACAAATGCCAATGTTTTGGATTTTTTTATCCCTCCTGCTGAAAATCAAATTTTCAATACTTTACTTAGATCACATACAAATCAGGTTTCTCTTGAGTAACAACATCCTTGAATATGAAGGACAAAAAAATAACCCTTTAATTACCATGTTTATGCCTCCTTTTTTAGTTACCCATAGAAAGTAAACACATTTAAGAGTGCCTTGGCAATTATAGCTTGCCTTTCAGACTGTTTAATTACGAGTGAATCAATCAATATGGCTCTCGTCACCGCCTCAGCCTAATGCATCAAGCCAGTTTCAAAAGTGATGTATGTCTTCCATAGTTCCCATAATTTTAGGCTGTGTTCACTTTTATAGTTATTACAAACCTTAAAATAATTAAGACTGAACTATATCATTTATTTACATTTCACCCGGTCTTGACTTTTTCTCTAGCTTTTAGTGACTGTCCTTTGGTTTACCATCTTTGAAGTTATACCCATAGGCAGGTGGCAGATCACCACCTGTCTAGCCGAGAGGCTCCTCAGACACATGCCTCGACGACCACTGTGTCTGTCACAAGGCGGGGGGAATCTTTCATTTCCCCCCTGAAGTTTCAATTTTAATCTCTTAGCACTTCAGTGCATCTTACTATATCTGCTTTACTTCCTGAGGTTGTTGGTGACCTTGAACCAGAGGGTGTCAAATTACCCAGGGCTATAGTATCGCATCATAGCTGCTGGCAAATTTTCCATATAACCATTATGTTCAGTGTCCTACCTGGACATCCATACATTTGTTCTCCACAGATAAACTAAGGTCACAAATAATATCTAGGACACTGAATTATGGATTATTTATTCTTTAAGATCAGTGAACTCTACTGGTAATTCAGTCTGCCTTTGTGAGTCTCCACATTCTTATGTGTCCCTGAATTAATCTTATCCAGTGTTGTCATCCTCTTACAATGATGTAGCTATAACTATTTAATAATTACCTCAAAATGGAAGGGTAAATTCTAAACTAAGTTTATAATAAAATTTGGCTGGTTATGGAGATCCACACCTGTGACTCCAGCACTGGGAAGCCAAAGACAAGATACTCACTACAACTCTGAGGTCAACTGTGTTCACAAAGTGAGTCTGAGTCTGGCCTGGGATCTATAATGAGACCTGATGCAAAATAAATTAATTTTATTCAGCTGTAAAAAACAAAACCATTAAATCTATAGTAAAATGGATGGACCTGGGGATTTTTATTTTAAGACTCAGAAAGAAATGCACAGTATGTCTCATACGTGGATCTTAGGTTTCAAGTGGTATATATGTGTACACATATAAACCCATCTGGAAAGGGACCCGGTGACAGAGGGAAGAGGCTCCAGAGAAGATGGGTAGAGGATGGGTAGAATCACGATTGGATTCATGAGACATGGAAATGGAAAGGGACAACTCAGGGTGGAAGGACACAAGAAGGTAGGACCAGGGGGAGAGGAAGAGGAACCACCCCATCAACAAAAACAAAATATTATGAAAATGTCATAATGGAATCCATTGTATGCTAATTACCAAGTAACAACAAAAATATAAATTAGAAAATTAATAAGTAATTTTATATTAGGTCAGTTAAGACATTTACATCTTGAAACCACATGCCCAGGACATTTCTACTGTTTCCTCTGGGCCCAAGGGTACTTTTCAGGTAAGTTTGTAATTTATTATCAATGATCACAATGATTATAGCATGCTTTACTTCTTTTTAACTGAAGGAAACTCGACTCATTGAGAATTTTTTCCCTTGTTTTGTCTGACACCTAATCTATTAATTTTCTAAGAAATAAAATGTAGAGGCAAGCTATCCTGTCTTCCTTATAAATGGAGATAAAAAGTCTGTTTTTTTACACTTTGTGTAAGTGGATTGTTCTGGGTCCCAAGACCACACCAGCAAGTGTGGTACCCTTGGACCTGTCCCAAAACAGTGTACCAGCCCCATTTCTGGGCTGCTGACATATCCCCTGACCTCTGCTTCTACAGGTGGTAATTGATCAAATTTTACGAAAGTATGTAGTGTATCCTTGTGGCCAGCGGCAGACAATTTGTGTCAATTAGATGACGAAAGGGTCTGGACCAGCAGGTCCTTTTGTCGAGGCCTCTGAGAAAGTCTTATATTGGCCAGACTCTCAACAGTGATCCTGTAGGAAGAGACAGCCATAGTGCCCGGCTGTCTTCATGTCTGTGTGACTAGAGAGGACAGGCAGTCGTATCTGCTCCAAGGGGGTAGATGAGGGAGCATGAGAGACCAAGGGGACATGGGACACAGCCTCTCTTCTCAGTGAATTACAACCATGAGAACAGAACATAAAAACCAACTCAGGATTTCCTAACTACAAATCAGGCGGTGCAGTTGAAAGGTTCACCTGCAGCCGCATCGCTCTAAATTCACATCGAAGGAAGAATGGTTTCAAGCAAACACAGGGATACCACCCAGTTAAAGCATATCCTTCATGTTTCCTTTATATCTGGTATCAAAATCATGAAAAAGTTCAGTAAGAAGACATAGAACATTTAAGAAAAATGAGTTAAGCAAAAAGAGTACAATTCAAGAGGGAAATGATGGAGCCAATGTGACATTCTTCACACTCATAATTGAGATTTTAGACATGCGAAATTAAAAGTGAAAAGCGTATTTATTTGCAAAAGGTTGCCTAGAAATAGCACACAGTATGTGTGGGCAACTGTGTGAAGACTGGTTGTTTCCACTCGTTTTAATTAAGGAGTCCACGGAACTGGAGAGAAAGTTGGAGGCAACGTGATTTACGGCAGGGTACTAAAATGGCTTTTAGCGTTTTCCACCAGTAATTGGTGTTTCTTGTTTATTGTAAAATATATTATGTGCTCCTAATTTGAAAAGTGTGACACAAAACTGTGACTTGGGGAACCAAGCTATGCTGCTTGTATGAGAGCCGGCTGTCTTCTCTTAGGTCACAACTCCCTTCAATTAGTGAGAGGCAGAATGTTTCCCTGCTGGTAACTTTTGTCTCAAATGAGTTATCTCAGCTTTGATAATTGAACATTCTCCTCTTAAGAATCTACAGTTTAAAGGATAGAGAGAAATCTATATTGTGGGAAATAAGGACACTTTCAAAAGATATTTACATTCCTCAAAGCATCAAAAGCAGAGACCCTCTCAGTGATCCCTTAGGAAGGGTCACCATGGGGTATGTAGTAGCCAAGATATTAGCATTAGAAACTGGCAGAACTTCATTCCAGTCATGATTCTTCATGAAAGGTGAGCCTGTAAAGTGTGTCGGGAAAGCCACAGGATGTCTACCTATGCTAAGGGTTCCATGCTCTGTCCTGCCTGGATGTCCAGGCATCAAGGATAAAAAGGTCACAAGAGCTAGAGCAGGAGGTGCATTCCCTTTGCATTCACAAGCAGACCTAGCACTTTATAAAGTCTGAGCAGGAAACTCTCCCTAACCCCAGACTATGTCTCCTCAACAGTGCCTTTCTTTCTGTGACTGATTCAAGATGCCTTTGAAATTTCATCAAGGTGGCTCCTTGAATCACTGTCATCAGTGCTAACATGCGAAACTTTAGCTCAGCATCCAAACCAGACAACTTTATGCTGAGTATATTCATGGAGAATACAAGGACATGCCCTGAAAATTTCCATATTGTGTACTAAATATCTATGTTTCAAATGAGACATGCTAGAGTACATTTGTTATTGAGAGGAGAATGATAGCCATTAAAATATCTTTATTGCAATTATTTCTGTGTGTGTGTGTGTGTGTGTGTGTGTGTGCCTGAGTATGCCTGTGCATGTGGCAGTCAGGTAGAGGTCAGCCAGTGAACTTCAGGGATATAGTCTCTTTCTAGCCCATGGTCCCTAAGGATCAAATGCACGTCTTCAGGCTTAGCAGCAAGTGCCTTTAACTAGTGATCCATCTCACAGGTCTGAAGGCTAGTCTTAAATAGCAATAGCGAAACTCTTTAGTTTTTTAAGCTTGTAAATAATCTAAGCATATAGGCTGACTCAGGGATTACTAAAGGGATATTCACAGGACAATCTGCAGCCTGTCAGAATAAGATTGGGCTTGTTTAAACAGGCTCACTAACTTCAATATCAGTGTAGGTACTATGTCACCATCATGGAAAGTATTCAGGTTAGACAGACTCTCACAAGTATGTCAACATTTTGTGTCAAATCTCTGATCAAACTCACGTACAAGCCCCCAGTCACTGTCACTGCAGGAAATGGATTTAACTTAACATTGATAAGTCTTTCAGGGATTAAAAAAAAAAGACATATGTTGCTCTCAAATCAAAACTTTTCTTTGTGCATTTTTAAGGCAGCACTCACATTACATATTTCTATTTAAACCTGACATTTTAAAATAATTCTCCTCTGACAACCGCAAAAAAAAAAAAAAAAATCTCCTTGCAGATATATAAAAAGACTAAGCCATAAAACATAACAATTGAGTCATTTTCATGCCTTATTTTAAAAATGTGTACAGCTGTAAGAGTTTAAGTGAACTCAGGTTTTGGTCTGTGAGAGTGTGTCAAAAGAAGGAGTTCTCTTAAGAGTCCCAGGCCAGTGCCGGGCAGTGGTGGCATATGCCTTCAATCTCAGTACTTGGAAGGCAGAGGTAGACAGAGCTCTGAGTTTGAGGCTAGCCTGATCTACAGAGTGAACTGCAGAGCAGCCAGAGTTACAACAAAGGAACCCTGTCTGCCCTGTCTTGGAAAAAAAATCACACATCCCCCTAAAAAAGAAAGAAAGAAAAAAAGAGTCCCAGGCCTAGAAATGAGTAACTGAAAACTCACCATACAAAGGTAGAAAAAGCTCACTTAATTGACAAACACTTGAATGAATTTGTCTTGTTATTTTTGTTGCTTTTGTTTGTTTTTCAAGACAGGGTTTCTCTGTTGTAACTCTAACTGTTCTGGAACTCACTCTGTAGACCAGGCTGGCCTGGAACTCACAGAAATCCACTTGCCTCTGCCTTCTCAGTGCTGGAATTAAAGGTGTGTGCTACCTGTGCCAAGCTCTATTTTTATTTTTAAGAAGACATTTTCCCTACAATATTTTGAGTTGGACTGAAACCATACATATTTTCTTGTGAGTTCTGTGCCTTGTATAGATATGTTCGAATGATGTATTGCTTGAATGAAACTCTTCTTCAATACTAAAGGTCCAGTTAAGATGAGAACCACACTCATGCCAACATGGTCACTTTGCCCCAACATGGCAGATCTGTCCTCTCCTCTGTTCCTGGTTCAAAGCTCAGATCCCTGCTGAAACATCTCGGAGAATCAACTGTCCACCTAGTTGTTGGGTGTCAGAGTTACTTAGAGTTACTATTGCTGTGATAAAACACTATCACAAAAGCAGCTTGAGGATGAAACAGTTTATTTGGTTTCTACTTTTACATTGTAGTCCATCACTGAAAGAAATAAGGACATGAATTCAAACTGTTCAGGAACCTGGAGGCAGGGGCTGATGCAGAGGCCCTGGACGGGTGCTGCTTACTGGCTTGCTCAGCTTGATTTCTTATAGAACCCAGGACTGCCAGCCCAGGGATTACCCTACTTTCCTATCACTAATTAAGAAAATGTTCCACAGGCTTATCTACAGCCTGATCTTATGGAAGCGTTTTCTCAAATGAGGCTCACTCCTCTCTTTTGACTCTAGTTTGTGTCAAATTGGCACAAAACTAGCCAAACTGCTGACCCCTTGTTAACTTGACATATAAACATGTCACAGCTAAACCACAATCTTTCCTTTCTTGCTCATCTCCAAGATTACACATTAATAAATATATCACAATATAAAATACTTTACAGACTTAAAATCCCAGCCTTACAAATTCAAACACTTTAAAAGTTTTCTCTTTTAAAATATCCAGTCTCTCTTAAAATCCAACTTCCCTGTAAACTTCCAGAATATCTTTTTTTTTTTTAAGTCTCTCAAGTGAGGGCTTCCGTAAAAAAACAAAAAGTAAGCACTTTCTTCCTTCAGAAGGGAAGAAAACAGGCACAGTCACAATCTGAACAAAGCAAAACCAAACTCCAGCAGTGTAAATAACTCAATCTTCAGTATCTGGGATTAACTCATGAATTGGGGGCCTCCTCCAAAGAGCATGGGTCATGTGTCTGGCTCTACCCTCTGCAGTACACAAGGCTTGTCTGCTCATCTGACTCCACTGCTGCTGCTGCTCTTGGCCCTCACCCATGGTACTGTCATCTCTGAAATGGTGATGTCTTCTGCTGTAACTGGGCTGCACTTTCACTAATAGCCTCTCCTGGGCTCTCTTCATGATGCCAAACCTCAACTTTTCTGCATGACCCCTTCAATCTGGGCCTTCAACTGCCACTCAGGATGCATCCTCACCAACTGCATCTCTTGTCTTCCCATGGCGCCAAGCTTCGGTTGCTTTCCATCACCCTTCCCCGCTCTCAAAAAGTACCACCTGGGAGACTCTTACAATACAAAGTTCAGCTGTCAGCACAAGGTACAACCCTGGCCACCTCTGGAATACAGCGTCTGTGTGCTGATCCAAGGAAACACTTCCAGGAGGATTTGAACTCAGTGATGCTGGTCTCTTTGTAATCAACACTAATGTTGGTTAGCTCCAGCTAACCAGCAGCAACTCAATTGTCCCAGTCATGCCAAGGTTTTACTTCAATGGTGCCAGTCTCTTGCTAATTGTGGCTGACTCTTCAGCCACAGCAGACCAGAAGGAGAGAATCTCTATTCAAAATAGCAATGGCTAGTTGGAGTCTTTAAACTTTCCTCTGAGACTTCACAAGCCAGGCCTCCACTGTCTGCATTGCCCTCAACATTCTTATCTCCAAAGCTCCCACAGAACATTGCACTGGGCTCACAACACGCATTGACTTTTCTAGGCCAAAGCTTCAAAGTCCTTCCACACTCCTTCCCCCAAACATCTGTGACACGTCTGTGACAGCAATACCCCACTATCAGGGTACCAACTTGTCTTCATTATGGTTATATTGCTGTAATGAAACGCCATGACGAACACAACCTGAGGAGGAAGGGGCTTATTTGGCTTACATTTCCACAGCACTGTTCTTCACAGAAGGAAGTCAGGACACAAACAGGGCAGGAACCCGGAGGCAGGCGCTGATGCAGAGGCAGTGTAGGGGTGCTGCTTACTGGCTTGCTCCTCATGGCTTGGTCAGCCTGCTTTCTTAGAGAATGTAGGATCACCAGTTCAGGGAAAGCACCACCGACAATGGGCTGGGCCCTCCTCTATCAAACACTAATTAAGAAAATGCCTTACAGCCACATGTGATGGACATGTTTTCCCAACTGAGGCTCCCTCCTCTCTCCTCTCCAATGACTTTAGCTTGTATCAAGTTGACATAAACTAGCAGGACAGTGGGCTGTTAAATTCTTCCAACAGTTCAGATTTCCTTACTGTTTTAAATAATATTTAAATAATCTTTGAAAATTGTATACAGTGTTTTTAAAATCACATTTCTTCCTCAACTCCTCAAAACAAAACAAAACAAACAGGAAGTAACCACCATGCTCACCCACCTCATATTCTTTTATTCTCCGTTTAAATCCTTGAGTCTATTTTGTATTGGTCAAGTACTCTTGGGTGCGGTGGCTGCTCCGGGATATGCCCGGCCCCTTACTGTCTTGAATGAATTTCTAAATCTATCCATTGTTCCTGTGCATATAAACAATAGGACCTCTGCTTTTGACAGTTGTGAAATCTAAACATGCCAAGCCTGTGAAGTGTGCATGGCAGAGCTGATTACATGATTAGCACCCTGTGAGTGTTGGCAGCTGGGTGAGCTTGATGTGCATGCCCTTCTCCCCCTACCTCTTCAATCTCCCTGGACCACACAAGTTCAGTAAAGTCTATGATCCCACATAGTTAGAGGGGACAGTGTACCTCACAAATTCATGGGCACTCTGGATGAGGCAAGCCTTATGGCTCCATGCGCTTGTTTCGAGTACACTGAATCCACTCATTATATGTTATGAACTTTGGATCTGCAAATTCCTCAACCTACATTTGATTTCATTCCCCTCCTCCCAAACCCCCCTCTCTCTTTGTCCTTGTCTCCTTTCTGTCACATACTCTACATACCCAAGTGTGTTCCTCCAGTGATGTTTTCTACCGTTGTACACATTATAATTACAGAATGGGGAAAAGATGCTCTAGCCGACACAGGGTGGCAAAGAGGAAGCACGGTCCTCTTCCCACAGACACGCTCTCCCTTCCCTCTGCTTACCCTGCATACTCGTTTTTAAAGGATGAAATTATTGGATTTCTGCTTCCACAAAATATGCTTTTTCATTTGAATTTATATTCATTTATTTGTGTGTCAGACACCAATCCATATAATTTTACTATCATTTATCACTCTGTGTGTCAAAATGTAGTAAATTTAACAACTATCTAATATGACAGAGTTCCAGTTTTTATCAACTCACACACAAATGCACAGGGAAACACACACACACACACACACACACGCACGCACACTCTTGCACAAATCCAGGTCAATCATGAAAATCATGAATGTCTTTTATAGGCTCATCTCAGATTCTTCTATGTGTTAATTTTTCCCCAAATCTAACACTAAGAAGTGGAGTAATAGAAATGTACATCATTGAAGCGATGCACATACCTTCCTAATTTTACCTAGTTGTTTCCTTGCTTTATGTTCCCACATTCCTGGTATGCAAGGGGAGTCCTGGGGCCAGCCCTGAGTCCTGCCATCTCAGCCCATTTAAGGGCCAGTGCCATGGTTCAGTGGGTAAAGGTGCTTGCTGGCAAGCCTAACATCCTGAGGCCAATCATCAGAACACAGATGGTAGAAAGACATAACTGGTTCCTGCATGTTCTTCTGGGACTTTCATGCTGTCTTTTGCTCTCTCTCTCTCTCTCTCTCTCTCTCTCTCTCTCTCTCATTCTCACTCTCTCTCTGTCTCATAAACACACACACACACACACACACAACAACAACAAATCAAATGTAAAAACAATACAAGTCTCTATGAAGGCGAGTTGATGGTCTTTCTTTCCAAAAGGTCTTGTGCTACCTCATCTCCCTTTCTCTGGGGCACATTTATGAAAACCTGACAAAACACACAAAAGACCGAAAGACTGAAGACACTCAGTCTTCTATGATACTTAACATCCTGTTTTACATTAAAATGAAATCAAACGGGGAACAATAAGGCAAACTGATCTAACCCATCAGTGTATGTGGGGCAGAGAGAATTAACAGCAGCTCATCCATGTCATTGCAGTCCTATGTAGAGGAGACATGCTGGCCCAGAGACACACAGAGGTGTCCTCACCTTTCTGCATGTGAATTTTCCTAGAAAAATATTGAAGTCCTTTTTTTTGTCCCTTAAGACTCACTTTCTATGGTTTTTTTTTTTGTTTTTGTTTGTTTGTTTTTTTGTTTTTAATAAACCCCTTTTCTGGCATTTTTAGTTTCCTTCTGGAATAGTGACCACTGAGTCTTTTCCAAGATGTGGTAAGATAGCACAGGGCACATGGTCCCTGCATGCCTAATTCCTTTTTGCCTCTTTGAGGATTATTTTATGCAGTTTGTCCTGAGGAAGATAAACTTGGAATGATGTCAGCAACATAGAGGCTAAAGTTACAAGCTCAGGCTCTTTAGAAATGGACAGAAAATGAGCCAGCTCCACTCTACAGACTAAGCCTAAACAAGAAAAACAAAGAAAGGAAAACTTCTTTAAAATACTAGAGAGGTCCATGCAGATGTGTGTCATTCCAAACCCTGCCTTTCCTCAGCTTCCTGCTGGAGGGGAGCACTCATTTCTTAGTCCAGCCCTTAAGCCTGAGGGTGCAGGTCAGAATTTGGTTGTCTATTGGAGGGCTGCTGTGTTTGACCTGCCTTGTGTTGTACTGAGACCTGAGGTAAGGTGTTGTTTCCTGAAGAACTCAGGACTCAAGTGGAAAAGATAAGCATTTTCATGAAGGCGGTACAGGACAAAGAAGGGAGCCTCAACAGATGGTCCACATCCAGGAGGACCTAACAGGACACACTCATGTAATATGAAGCAAGATAAGCAGAAGAAGGGAGAAAGAGGGAGGGGAGAAGAGAGGACAGGAAATTAAGGGAGGAGAGGGGAGGGCAGAGGAGAGGAGAGGAGGAGGGGGGGAGGGGAGAGGAGAGGAGAGGAGGGTTGGGGTGGGGTGGGAGAGGAGAGGAGAGGAGAGGAGAGGAGAGGAGAGGAGAGGAGAGGAGAGGAGAGGAGAGGAGAGGAGAAGAGGAAGGGTGAGGGGAGAAGAGAGGAGAGGAGGGTTGGGTTGGATTGGGGTGGGAGAGGAGCGGAGAGGAGAGGACAGGGGACAGGAGGGGAGAGTGAAGAGAGGAAAGGAGGGTTCCGGTGGGGAGAGGAGAGGAGAGGAGAGGAGAGGAGAGGAGAGGAGAGGAGAGGAGAGGAGAGGAGAGGAGAGGAGAGAGGGGAGGGAGGGGAGAGAAGAGGTGGGGAGCAGAGGGTTGGGGAGGGGAGGGGAAGGGCGAGAAGAGGGTTGGGGAGGGGAGAAGATTGCTGTAATAATGGTTCACGTTAATCACCCCTTCCATAAGGAACACTACAACA
Organism: Cricetomys ansorgei; assembly: GCA_026225945.1. NCBI lineage: Eukaryota > Metazoa > Chordata > Mammalia > Rodentia > Nesomyidae > Cricetomys > Cricetomys ansorgei. The sequence goes on from JAMJFZ010003960.1 coordinate 7,347,192, forward strand.
GACAAGGGGTGAGTGAGGAGCACAAGCCTTTGACCCATGCACTAAGAAAAGCATCAGGATCCCCAGCTACAGAACTCTCAGGAGTTCTGTAGACCCCAAGTTCAGTATACCCCAAGGCAGATCAAACACAGCAGCCCACCAATAAACAACCCAATAGAAACAGGGCACACCTTTTCTTCAAATGAGTGTGAGATATTCTCTAGGGCAGACCATGTATTAATTTTTAATGTTTCTAATAGTGAATTATAGCTCAAAAATCAATAGCAAAAGGAAAACAGAAATTTATCAACACTGTAGGAAATAAACAGCACAGCCAAATGAGGAAACCACTACAAATCAGAAAAAAAAACAAAAACAAAAACAAACAGACAAATGAGAACAAAGGCTCCATGAGCTCTGACTACACAGAAAGAAGGAGTAACCAGAGACCAGACAGACTACAGCAGGACAGGGCATGGCTAGAACCATGCAAAGTGGATAAAGTCAGGGAGGGCCTTTCTATACCCCTCCACAGAGACTTGGGGGAAAGCATGTCTCTGAACACCTGGTTTCAGAAGTGTGGTCTCTACTATGTTGAACAATAAAGTTCTATTGTTTTATGTCTCTGTCTTGCTGTAGAAGTTCCAGGACCCGAAAGTAACTGCAAGCCCATAGCACCACAGGCTGAAGTTACAAGTTGAATGGCCCTCGAGTAAACTCTGTAGTATCAAATTTGTTGTGGGATAATTTTAATTATTAAGTAGATATATGTATAATGAGATATTTGAAAGACAGAGGACCTTATGAAATATGAAATAAGTGATGTTTTATATAGATTATATTAAAAAGTAATTTTGAAACAATAATTTGTCAACAAAATGTGAGGTGTAGGTTTTTCCACTTGGAGCTTCAAATTGGTTCTCAAAATGTTTCAAATTGAGATCATTATATATTTTGGATTTGGGTCTAGCTTGTCCACAGACATTGTTTTCATAATAATGTGGGGTCAGTCCTTATTACCACCAGTAAAGGCTTACCAAAGCAAAACTAAGAAATGAATCACGAGCATGGTGGATCATGCCTGAAATCCCAGCACTTAGGAGGTTAAACTATTATTGCAACTTTTAGATCAGCATGGACTATTGTGTGACACTCTCCCTCAAGAAGAAAAGGAAGAAGGAAGGAAGGAAGAAGAAGAAGAGAAAGAGGAAAAAAGAAGGAAGAAAGGAGAGGAGAGAAAGGGAAGAGGAAGAAGAAAGAAAAGGAGGAGGAGGAGGAGAGGAGGAGGAGGAGGAGGAGAGGAGGAGGAGGAGGAGGAGGAAGAAGAAACAAAAGACAAATAAAAACACTGCCACTAGCACAACATCAGAATATCCAAATGAGCAAAAGCCAAAAAACAAACATAACGGTCTCATTGTCCTTAAAATGCAGAGCTGGGAATGTCTTCTGACTTCCATGCTGACCATTTCAGACCCAGAGAGATTGCATACACAGGATAGAAGCCAAACCCTAGAATGATGTATCTATGAATCTGGAGTGCAGGTTCTTCTGTCCCTAATTCATTCAAGTTCAGATTTAGTGGCATATATTTGGTTAACTAACTACACACCAAAAACCAAACCAGGTTTTACTGAGTTTAGATTAGCATGAAAATGACCCATTCTTGGTGCTGAAGAGATGGCTCAGCCATTTAGACCACATACTGCTCTTCCGAAGGACCTGAGTTCAGTTCCCAGCACTGAAGTTGAGTGATTCATAATCTCCTATAACTCCAGCTGAGTTTGATCTGATGTCCTATTCTGGCTTCCATGGAGACCTGCGTGCACACACACACACACACACACACACACACACACACACACACACACACACTATTAGAGTAATTAAGATATACAGTTTTAAAATCACCCTCTTCTGCATACCCTTGCTTCTGTATTTTCCTGGCAGATGTTTATGTAAAGAGTAATTTTGGCTTTGGAACATCCTGGCTGACACTTGGAGACCTGTGGTTTCCATGTTACTTTGCAGTCACCTTGATTGCTCTAGTAGATGAGTGTGTTTTTTTCACTGAGCTTTCAATGTTAGATAATTATGGGTTGGGATAATTTTATTTAAAAAATTGATGAGACCTTGGATGTCTTTAACACAGAATCTTTAATGATAAAATCTTGCAAAACCACAGTATATTATTATAACCAGGACACAAGCAATTAGTAGTCAAAATAAGGATTCATCTCTTGCCACTAGGGTAGACTCTCATGCCCTTTCAGGAACATACATTTCTCCTACCCTATAACTGTTTCCATTTCAAGACTTATTTATAAAAACTCATCAAATGGTGTAGTACCGTTTGTATTCATTTCATTTCATTCAACATTATTTGTGAGAGATACATCTGGACTCTTATATCAGTGCCTAATCCAACTTTATTGCCTAGAAGTTCTTCACAGTGTGGGAAGACACAATTTAACTGTTCATCTGTTAGAACTTACAGATTGGTCTCAATTTTGGACATTACACATAGACCTAGAAAAGGTCTAAGAACTTTATGTGGAACTAAGCATTTGTTTCTGCGGGATGACTGTAGTAGTCATCAGCCAGGAAGACAATGAGGCATATTTCATAACTGCAAACCCTGACAGACCTCAGCAGAGGGAACCACCATCATGGCCAGTACCATACACAACTGACAGTGAAACACCAAGAGCCTGAGCTCAGGTGTATTTATTCTTTCAGAGCACCTCAGGTATTCTACTGATAGCACATGCAGATCATCAGCAATTAAGCAAACCCCACAGAAATCCAACACCTGCAAACAATACAACATGTCCTTGACAACCCTCACCCAATAGTGCATAAAACAATTATTTTATAAAACAACTAAAAATAAACTTCCAAAACATTTCCCCTTTTCTGTATAAAAAGAAAAATTGCTTTATATTTACAACACAATTTAACACAACACTAGCAAAACTATTTACTAGAGGAACATGCATGAGTGTTACTAATGCACGGGACCAAATGAAACCAAACATCTATCAAACTTTTCACAATGTCTTTGGACAGCAGAGAGACATTATCAATGTCCAATTATCTGGAATTCATTCACGATCTTCTGAGCTCCTCCAAAGGGCTTAGATCACTTCTCTGACTCTGACCTCTGCAGCACACAGTTTGTTTTCCAGGGTCTGGTTCACTCACACCACTGCTGCTGCTATTCTTGGTGGTCATCCCATGGTACTGGCATCTTCAGAAGGTTGCTGGGGTCCCTTGCTGCAACTGGGCTGCACTTTCACCAGTGTGAAAAGTTAAGTATGGGCTCTCTTCATTGTGCCAAGCCTCAGCTTCTTTACATCCCCCCTTTAATCTGGGCCTTTAACTGCTACTGAGGCTACACCTTCACTAATGGCCTTTCCTGGCCTCTTAAGAGTGCCAAGCCTCAGCTGCTCTCCAAAGACCTCTTCATGCCCTCAAAACCATCACCATCTGGGTACCACTTATAGCACCAAATTTGGCTGCCAGCAGGAGATACAACCTCACCAGTTCAATAAAACAGTTTCTGTGTGCTGACCCTGAGGAAACACTCTAGATTTTAAACTAGAATCTGGTTTGCTGGAAAACAACTAGTCATTTGTCTGCAGTAAGGGTTCCATTGTGGGTGGAGTTCTCATCACCACAGCAGATGTGTCTTATCAGGACCTCTTGTATACAGATATGCAGAGAGAGAAAAAAAAAAAAACTGTTCAGCTTTTTGGCTCTAAGCTGCAGGACTTCCACAGCAGCAGGGGATCCTGGGATCCAGTGGGAAGAATTCTGTCAGTTTGGCTTTTTTTTTCTTTTTCATCACTGCTACAGAAAACATGCAACCTTCTTCATAGACTTCAAACACAAGACCCTCTCGGGCCTCACATGCAAAAAGCCATCAGCAAATTCAGTTTATATAACAGTATGCTCTGGCTTCGATTTCCCATACCCTGGCTACTCCCAGAGGCAAGAGGAAAAGTTGGCTCCATGATCAGGAAAAGCCGTGGAAACCTTGATTCTTTCCTGCTACCAGGTGAATTTTTTGTTTCTACCATAAAAAATGACTCTCTAAAGCTCTCTCTTCTGTGGCTCTCACCTCGGAGCATTTTTTCCTCGTTTATTTATTAATTTCATAGTCTTTTCTCTTCATAGAGGCTTTTTCGTTTCTCTCTGCTCTTCCTTCAGGAGCCTTCAATTAACAACTTAATTTCTGTCCTCTGGTAGCTTTCCTGAGTGTACTTAACTGGACTTTGTGATGACCAGAGTTGCTTTCTCTCCCTTGTCTCTACGTTGGATTAGTTGGTGTGATGTCCAGTGCCCCACACTGAAGTGCCATTTGTAGCAGCACACTGCTGTTGGGGGAGCTCTGGAAAGAAGAAGACACAGAGGCATTTTTCATAGGTGCAAGCCCTGCCAGACCTTAGCAGAGGGAACCACCCCTAGGGCCAGTTTCATACTCACAGTGGGACCCCAAGCACCTGAGCTCAGATGGTTTTATTGATTCAGAACTCCTTAGGTGGCTTGCTAATACCACGTGCAGATCATAAGCAATTAAACAACCCCCTCAGAAATCCAACACCTGCAAACAATACAGAAAGCCAAGACCTAGGCTAGCCCCTCATCCAAAAAGTGCATATAACATTTTCAAACATGAACTAACTAAACTAAAAACAAACTTCCCCAACAGACAACTAAGTACACAATTGGTGTTTTATACAGTAGAGATGTTTGTATTTTTATATAAAACCTCACAAACTGTTTTCCAATACGCCTCCTTTATTTCCCATTCAAACTAGCTATTTATGAGTGATACAGTTTCTGTGTGTTCTCACCACCACAGTGTGTTACTACTGTTTGCTTATGTTAGCCATTCTATAGGTGTAATAGCCCACTGTGAAATCAGCAACATCACTCAAGTGGAACATGCATCCAACTGTGTTTTTCAACTGCTTATTTTTCAGCCATGTGAGTGTGTGTGTGTGTGTGTGTGTGTGTGTGTGTGTCCCGTCTTAAAATTTACATAATCTTTAGCACTGCCTTGTAAGCATACTTTATTGTTTGCCAGTTCTATGCTCCTTGAATTTTTTTCTTCACTCGTCCTATTTGTCTTCCCTTTCTATCTTATGGATAATCACAGCATTTCGTGATACGCCCCTTGTGTGCAGTGCTAGTCAATTGTTAATTTTCCTGGGTATACAAAGAACTACTTTGATTCATTTATCACTCTACATAGTTTTTTTTTTAATTTTTCAGTTTCATTTATTACTTTTTCTCATTTTATAAATTTCGTTCGTCTTTTATGTTCATCAGAAGAAACTCAAATTATGAATTGGAATTTATCCACTAATTTAATGCACACATTTACCAATAAACGAGTCTTTGGCACCCTGTGCTGCTTTCGCGTGACTTTTGGTACATTTAGACTGAATTCTCAGTGTTTTCATTAAGCTGATTTTTCGTTTTGTCAGATTGTTTTGAAGTTCAGTTTACAGGTGTTTGAACACTTTCCCGTTGTCTTCAACTCCCTGCTTTCTGACCTTATGCTACTGAGCCATACAAAATCTTCAATTCAATTTCAATTCTTTTAAATCTGTGCGTGTCTGGGACATGGGTGATGGCAGAGCAGGTTTCTCTTCCATGGGCACCTAGAAAAGTGGGCTCCTCTGGGCTGGCCTGTTGAGTGTGAGTTGCGGCTCCAGGTTCCAGCAGGATGTCTGGTATCTTCTGAGTTCACACCTAATTTAATCAGTTGTTGAAAGCGGATGTTGACTTCTCCATCCCATCAGTTTCTGCTTCATGAGTCTTTGTGACTTAGTGGCCGCACAGAGGACTGTCTGGTCCTATTGCTGTATCTCCATCCCAGGGGACTTCTGTTTCCCTGGCAACTGCTGTTCCCTGGTGTGCTCTGTAGGGTATTAACACAATGTGGCTCGCCCTGCCGCCCTCTTATCCTTGTTTCTGTGAAACATACTTTCCATCCTCGTATTCCTAACACACTAATGTCACAGTATTTTGATTTCTTTATTTGGAAGGACTTCATACAACATATTTTGATCATATACTCCCTGACCCCAGATTTTCCTATAGCCTCCCATAGCTCCCTACCAGCCCAACTTCAACTATTTTCTTCTGAAAAAAATTAATCAAAACACTACTTGAAGAAGAAAAATCACCTTTTCTTCAAAACAATGACTCTAGGCACCTGGGTGTATCAACCACATTTCTGGAGAGCATCTGAATCTGCTCTATCACCTCTGTGTCTATTGATGTCTGTGAGCACTGTATCTACCATAATTACCTTGATATTATAGAGTGTACCTGATACCATGCCCGTCTTTGTTGACCTTCTCTCTCTATATCTATGGAATCTCCTGACTTCTTGTAAAATGGGCATAGTTTAGAACTGATTTCTATCTAACAGTAGTGTATTTTGTGTGTCTCTGCAACACTTTTGTTTTGGTTATAGGAATGTGTTCTAAATGTACAACAGGTATGTACAGGGCTGTAAGTACAGGTTGTACAGCGTACAACCCTCAGCTTCTGGTTTGTCAGTTTAAATACAAATGTGAAACACCCCTTCTTTGCTAAAAGGGGAAAACTTTTTCCATGATACATCAGCATAATTCATCTATTGTCATATTTAGTAAAATATTCTGTGTTTCAAGCTTCTGGTGTAGTCTAGAAAACTCACCAAGGGAAAAGCATGCTTTGTTTATGCATAGGAATCAATCACTGCCATGGCTCTTGTCATTGTGTGGGTTCCTCTATGGCAAACCTCTATTTTTCTCCACCTGAGGCTCCTGATTGCCTTCTCATTCTTAAATGGTGCATTCACTGGATGCAGGGCATTGGGCTGACTTCTCATTCAAAGTGCTGGAAACTCCCTCATTACTGTCTTTTAGCTTCTGGGTAACTGATGGGAGACTCACAGTGACACTCAGACAGGGACTGTTTCTGCTCCTACCGTTCTATGAAGGCCTTTTTTCATATTAAGTAGATATATAAACTGTCTATATATTATCTATCTGTTTTTCTTTCTATCATCTACCTATCTATCATCATTTTCTATCTATAAATATATCTCTCTATTTAGGTAGTATCTATCTTTCAACTGTCTATCTATATCTATCTATATATCATCTATCTATCTGTCTATCTATTCTCTATCTATCCATCCATCTATCTATTTTTTCACAAAGATAGGAAGGCACAGAAAAAAAGAGAAAGTAAGAAACAGAAGCAAAATCAATTGGAGACTTTTATTCTGGAAATACAATACATTAGCTGCAGTAAAAGTCTCAGTGGAGGCACCAACCAAAATGGCAGAAATGGGGAACAAACAAGGGATTTGGAGAAAGAAAAATGGAAATTTACTCAGCGTAAAGTAAACACTGCCAAGTATAAGACTGTACTCCAGAGCAACAGCTCCCTTTAGTACGAATGCATATAATGACTACACACACACAAAACATTACTAGATAATGTCTGTTTAAATTCAGAAAACATTTAAGTTTGAGTCATCTATTGCACAAGAAAACCCTTGAAAATACATAGCCCAATAAAACCCCAAACTTGACAGATCTGGAGCTCATTACATCATTTTTAGGAAGCTTCGAAACACTGACATTGATTGTAGGAGCTTCACGCAGACAGCAAAGCTCCTTGCCCTTGGGAAGTCCTGGCACACTGCTCCCTCCGCCTTAGTGCCTCTGACTTCTCACCAAAGCTTCTTGCTTTGGATCACATTTGGATCAACTCCTCTGGCCATATTCAAAATGCAGATTTCAGGTTGAAATGCAACAGCAATGCATTGAAGGGGAACTACAGTTATCCGTTTTGTGTAAGCTGCTTAGCTGGAAGACCCCATACCCAGGCGTCACACCTTGCCAGATCCTGTGATTAGAGAGCACTGTGCCTCAGTCCTCAGTTCAGATGGACTACAGTGAAGTGATTCATGTTTGTGGTTTGAAAATGCCCAAGAAAAAGAGTAAAAATGAAAGTATGAAAGTAAAAAAAAAAGACATTATTTTTCTTCTTTGGTATGACGCATCTGACACCCCCCCCCTTCCCCTCATTCCTCGCAGCTTCCCCGTCTGCCCTTTCCCCAAGATCTACCCTCGTCTGCTGTGAGATGTGAGATTCATCAGACTAAGGAAAGTCAAGATTAGAATCCAGTCAGACCAGAAAATATTGAACAGAGATCCCAGATTACAGCAAAACCTTGTCAATTTCAGCATCCTCTTTATGAACTCTGACTCACTGGCTGTGTGCCTGGACTGTGCTTTAATTACAGGGAAACATGAGGCACAAAGACCTGAACAAGCAAACTGGCCAGAAATGGTCCATTGAAAAACCCACCCAAGCATGATACAAACAGGGCAACCTTCACTCTGTTTCTTTTTATGATTTCCTGTATCTAGATGTTATATAATTGTTTACGGAGCTTTAAAGGTGCCTTGGAGCTGGAAGAAGAGAAACTTGTTCAAAGCCATAACAAAGGTATGATTTTTAAGGAGAAATAATGGTTTTTTAACTGCTTTTTATTTTTTGTGTGTTCTCAGCAGGACTTTGCATGTGTGCTCACTACAGCTCATGGAAAATGGGGCTAGAGTTCTTGAGCCCTGATTGAGGTTGAGCAGAATGGACCCTGAACATAGTCACAGTCTGGGCAGAGATGGAGCCTGGATCCTTGCTTCCTGCCTGTGGACTTGCTTGGGAACACAGGAAGAGTGGCTCCTGCTGGTGCATCTTGCCAGCTCCTGCTTTTGCATTTGTACATTATTTAGTAGGAGCCGGTCGAGAACAAGCTTCTTTTTTATTGATTTCCTTGGCTATATTGCTTCCACCCTCCCCAGTCTGCATTCCCTGTTTGTGAGGACTTCTCACAGATTTTGATACCATCTTCCAAGGACCAAGTGAGCTTCTCTCAGAAGTAGCAGTTATCAATATTTCATAATAGGATTTGCTCATAAAACAGATCCGACAGACAGTACTCGGCCTCTGCATTTCTCCGAGGGGCAGTGGATAAAGGGATTGAGGTAGAAGTTTGACTTTGTTTTTGAAAGGAAGGTGACCACGATTTCAAAGTACCAGGGAATGTGATGATTCAAGAGGTATGGGTATATTGATCTTTAGCTTTTTCAGTCTCTTACTCAGTTGCCAAATATTTCACCCATTTGTGTACTTGGCTTAAGAGATGATTGCTTATTTGTCTAAGAAACAATTCTTTGTGAGAGGAATGTCTTTGGATAATGTGTGATTTAAAACCTTTTTTCCTCTCTTTTAGACTGTTGAACGGTTAGCACTTGTATCTCTACTGAAGTCTCTCTATCCCCAGTTTTTGATGGTCAGTGTTACCTTGAGGAGGGCCCTTGCAAAGTTTATGAGTTTCATAAACACTACCATCAACATCTTTGTACAGTGTCTCTTAAGTTTCATTAATGTAAGGTTTTGGTATTTAAAGATGAATTTGGGGTATCATTATCCTTTTGTAAGATTCTCTATGCTAAAACACATTTACGAGCCATGCTTTTCATTTGAACACATACTTTTCACGAGACTTATAAGTTACACTTTCCCACTTTTTATTATGAATTTCACTTTTAAATCCCCAGAGACATTAGGCCAAAACAGTTTAGACTGACTTTTGGTTGCATAGAATTGAAAGGAGCCTGTAAAGTTCTAAATATAAATTACAGGTACCCTTTTGGGTGCGGACTAAACATCACACAGCGGGTCAAAACGAGTTTTCCCTTCGATAGGGCGTTACTCTCCGCTTTGGACATTAACATTTACTTGGTTTATTTAGCTCTCCTCTCTCTTCTTTCTGCTTTGTCTGTTGCAGCCTTTGTTCCTGCTTTGTGATGGCGGCTGGTCTGTGATGTTGAGGATCTAATTTTGAGGAAAATGGTTACATGGGAATGTTCTAGTACCACAGAGTACCATCGCACTCCCTTTTCTGTTCCGGGGACCAGGAACCTTTGCAGAGTCCCTGGATGTTCTGTCTTTAACCTTCATTTTCATGTCTGAGAATCTCACGGGTGTGCCTGCCGTCTCTGGCCTGGAATTGATTCCTCCTCCTTTTATTTCTAACATGAAAACAAATTGTACTTTTAAACATACACTTACCCTCCATTAATTTGATTCTAAGACTCAGAGGCGAAACCACTTCTTCTAAAACCAGGCCTCCTCCTTTAAAAGGAAGTCGGTTCAATCACTCCACACCCGCTGCCGCAGTGGCTTTAATGTTTGGATTTTAATTTGTTTATCTCGTCATTCGATCTCATTTTTTAAAAGTTTACTGTTTTTATCTTATCACAATCTGGTATTTTTTGTTCTCTTTGTTTGTTTGAAAATTCTGTTGCATTCATCCTATGTGTTAATGTCTGTTTTCCTACCAGTCTGGCTGGTGTGTCTTACTCTTGTCATCTCAGCACTCTGGAGGCCCAAGCAAGAGACAGATAAGTTCAAGGCCAGACTGAGTTATGTAATAAATTCCAGCTCACCTTGATCTGAATAAAGAAAAGAAAGAAGGAAGGAAGGAAGGAAGGAAGGAAGGAAGGAAGGAAGGAAGGAAAACAAGAAACCTCAGTAGCAGCTATTACCATTCTAAGATTTTCTGCATTCTGTCTCACAGCTCTTGACCTCAAGCCCAGCTGTTCATCCTCTTGAAATCATAAATGTCCTCATCTTTCCATACTTGTTCTTGTCCACGTTAGATATGATACATCCATTAATGTCTGTTTGTCCAGGATTCCCTTCCATGAAACAGCTTAATTTTGCTTGTTATATTGAGTCAACATCCACATTCACAATTTTCTACCATCATGTTAAATTTCAGTTCAAGTCTGCTTGTGGTTCATTCATTCCTGTTCCCTTTTCAATTACCATGGTGTGGGGCGGGGCATCTGTGCTCCTGAGCAAAGAGCAGTAAACACACACCTTTGCTCCTGTGGAACTCTGGGTTCTTGTTGCCACTGGTTAGAAAGGAGCTGAAAGTACAAAATGTGCCCACACTGGAACAAAGGCATGAATGCTGCTCTCAGCAGAATGCAGGGGAGGAAACCAGCCCTGCCATGGAGGGAAGGATAGAAACTACAACGTAAATCATAGCTGAACCCCGCCTGCAGCACAGGGGCAACACAGTCACAGCTCTAAGCCACAGAGCTTGCACCATTCAGAGGAGGCTACAAAGAGGCTCCATGGCTTGAAAAGGAGTAAACATGAATCAAACACAGAAGTGGTAAAAACTACCAAGAGAAAAATGGGCAAAGACCCAAAGCCAAGGATCCTGAAGCTAAGCGGACCATTGTGACCTGAATTGTGGCCTCTCAAATTTATTTATTAAAGCTTAAGTTCTCACAGCCGCACTGTTTGCAGCTAGAGCATTTATAGAGAAAAGCCAAAGTTGGTTCATGAACCCCCTCATCTTACGTTCTCTCAACATTTCCTATGGAGATATGAACAGGTATCTGCTCACTGCAGATACAACATCATTATCAGACCAAAGAAATGGCCCTATTCAAGTGTAGCTTGGAGAAGACATGACATTGTCGAGGGATTGGCATGGACAACTTGCAGATCACTAAAGGGGGTGCAGCCTCATGAGGATAAAATGTTAACAAGGTTCCACTTTGTTGAGAATCACAGCTGCTGGGAGTTTAAGTGGAGAGAATGTAACACAACGTTTTGCTTGATAGAGGTCGTTATTAAGATGAAGGATGAGGACACATCGGGTGGCATAAAGGAGGTCCATGCTCAGCAGGAAGACTGTGAGAAGACACAAGGAGACAGCCATATTCCAGCTGGAGAGTAAGAACTCAGGAGAAGCAACTGTGGGGACACCTTGCCTTTTTAGCCATCAGAACCCTGGGAAAAGCATCTCTGTTGCATAAGTTATACAATCTGTGATCTGTTGTTCAGTGGCCCCAATAGTAACTACTATATCCCTCTTCTAATCTACTGTTAAACATGCAAAACCTGGTAGAATAAGAAAGAAATGAGTAATAATTTTGCTGGATCTGTTTACCTAGCTGGTATGATCTCGCTAAACCAGAACATCCAGGGAACAGCGTCTTGGCCCACTCTTTTTACAGGATACCACTCATCCTTTCAACTGGTGGAAAGTCTGGATGCTGATCACAAAAGTTATGTCCCTTTCTAGATAACTGGGACTGAATACCACAAGGAGATGTCCTTCCTAGGTCAAACCCAACGGCCACACTGGGCTGCTGACACAGAGTCTGTCCTGAAACTTAATTTTGAATAATAACTACCCACAATGACCACCCAGGCCACGTTTGCCTTTGGTCTTCACTGATACCCTCTCTACTCCATCCAAGAACTGAAACCTTCTTCTGCGACCCTGGAAATACTACCTGAAGGAAGTCACTGTGTTTCTCACTACAGAGTGATTCACAGATGGCAGACTCAGAGCACTTCTAAGAAAATACAACCTGAGATACATGGTCACCATATAGTTGCTTCAAACATGCAAGATCTAATATTCAAGACATTGACCCAAAATTGATGGTATCAGACATGAAATCTGGAGTGATCAATATGTATTGTGTGTAGAGAATTGATCCACTAACTTTAAAATTGCTTGGAGGTGGGCTGTTGAGGAAAGTATGAGAAAAAGCCAGGTAAAGCAGCGACCCCCCTCATTTTGTTTAATGATGGGCAATAGTGAGAGGCAGACTGCTGAGCAGTTAGGAATAGAGGCTGTGGAACTCTGTGATTGCTCTATAGAGAGCAGAACAGGAAGCCAAGGGGGTCAATGCCCAGGCTTGTTGATGGGATAAGACAAAGCAGGCACTTGGGAGAGTTTTACTAGAGCTGACTTCTAGCTTATGTATATGGAGAACTGAGTCCTAAGAGTCACACAGAATTCTTCAGTGTAAGCCCCGTGTATGTGTAGCAATCAGCTCATTAAGGTGATGCCAATTTAGACATACATGTACGGTTGGTGCTCACTAGAATTTAAATGAATTTAAGGGAAATGCAAAGCTCAGGAAAATCAAGACCTAACAGAACTCAAACGGAAAAGTCAAGGTTTGGAGCTGGCAAAAAGTGTTTGCCATGTAGGCTCATTAAGATCTGGATAAAAGCCTGCAGATGTTTGTAACTCCAGCCCCGGGGTAGGAGGGAGGGGCAAGAAGATTCCTGAAGTTCATTGGCCAGTCAGATGAGTGGAATTATTGAGCCCTGGTTCAGTGAGTGGCTTTGTATCAAAAAGTAAAGTGAATCATTGATGATGAAGGCACACAATGTTGACATCTGGTTCACACACACACACACACACACACACGCACACACACACATCCATGGACACCCTTAGCCATATATACATTAATATATGAACACGTAGATATAATGCACACACAATAGAAAGTCATATTTGACATTTAAAAAGTTCTCTGAAAGTGAAAAGAAAAAACGGTGCCCAAACATGGAATGGGATGAACCTGGAATTATGAATATTAAAACAAAGATATTTTAGCACATGTAGGTGCTACAGCCACACTAAGTGTTTGAGTGTATAATGAGGGAGAAGAAGAGATGACCATAGCTACAATGGTAGAAAACATAGAACAGGGGGAGGGAAAGAGAGGGAAGACATCAGAGTGCACTCTGGAAGAGTAGAAAGCTAGAGGCAGTAAGAGAAGAGTCCTATGATGGGGCAGGGTAAACTTGTTGTGACATAAGGAGGAAGGAGTTTGGAGAGGGTAACCCAGAGGGCAGTTTATGCTACATGCACTTAGAGCAGTCACTGGCTCAAAGTCACCGCTGTGGAGACCCATGTCTGGGAAGGTTAGACTAGAGGTATGAATGGAGTGTGTCCAAGCAAAGAAGGAGTGAAGCTGCTGCAGGTAGACAAGCTTGGGAGGGTCAGTAGCTGGGGTTCGTGAAGAAGCTGAAGCTGCAGCCATGCTCTGCAAAGTAAGGTTAGGAGAAAGCTGGAGGTTGCAACAGGTGGGTCACATGGTGGGCACCGGTATCAGGGAAGAAGAGGGAGAGTTCATACTCTAGAGTCATTATTTATTCACAGGTTCTTCTAATTTCATTTCTGTTGACTTGTTGTTGTTGTTGCTGTTGTTGTTGTGATGAAACTTGCTGACATTAATTTTGAATCTTCAAATGTATTTTCCCTGCACACACAAAAGCTAAAGGATTCCATGTGTGCTGCTGTTTAGTAAACATCATGAAAATATGTGTTATTTTCTCTCTTGGACATTAAATGAATGGATTTGATTTGGAATACAGACTCTTTAACTGAAAGTGTGGCTCAATGAGATAGTAGTATCAGTCACAAGCCCCAGGGTTTGGTCCCCAAAATTATAATTGTGCCTTTGTTTGTGTGTGTGTGTGTGTGTGTGTGTGTGTGTGTGTGTGTGTCTACTGAGGATATTTCAAGCATACCAACTTTCACCAAATTGTTCATCATTCAATAGGAAGAAATTATTTTACCAGTACTTATTTCATTTTATAGAAATAGCCCTTGAATATTTTCACATTCAATTCAGCCTTTATAAAATCGTGTTTCACATAAAAATAAAATGAAACAAACTCATATAGGTGACTAGGCTATGCTGGAAATGTCACTTTGGGGAGCACACTCACCTGGGGTTCCTTTCCCAGCTCCTCAAAAACAGAAAAAAACACAGCAGCCCCCCAAAACCCTTGCGTCCAACAATATGGCAGAACATTCATTACTAGTCAGAAAACTGTGACTTTAGATGACTTAGTTTCTCCAACAGTTAAAATTCAAGAGTTTAACATCATACCTTATATAGTAATGAAAGAGAGATGTATTCTTGATAGACTTTTAATAGATTTTTCTTTGTCATAAATTTCCTGAAATGTGTTTTTATAATAGCTTAATTTTCTCTGTGTCACTGTAGGCTATAAGATGGGAAAGCACTGTCCTTGCCTGGAGGAGGTTCCTCTTTCCCACACAACTCTTGGGTTGTGCATATTTATGTCTTGCTTCACTACATGTCTGGTTTAAGGCAAATCAATTTATTTGGTAACAATTTTTAAAACTCCTGGTATGTAAATTCAGAAGAAGTGGCAAATGTATTGAACAGCATTAGTGGATAGTTTTCTAAAGGAGTGAACGAAAATGGGCTGTTTTTACATAAGCTGTAGTCATTCAAAAAACCAGAATAGCTTGATCAGAAAAATTACATAACTCACAGAAGATACTTGCCATTTTATTTATAAGAATCTTTCACATATTCCTAAGAGCACAAAGTTCCTCTATTTGATTTCATAAAATTCAGGCAGACTGAATATTTTAAAATGTTGTTAACTTCATGAATTCATACATACCCCTGAGACAGTTTTGTATCACAAACTGAAAGTGAAGGAATACTCAGCAAAATCAACCAAGCTCAACCTTCGCATCTCCAACGCTTACACCACCTTTTATTTTACCCCTCTTGTGCTACTGAAACCAGTATTATAAATTGTATGAAAGTTGAATGAATTAAATAAATCTGGGGTTGGGATAGAGGGGTAGAAAGAAGTGGATGGTAGGGACAGGACATCATCAAAGTTCATCATATATGGACTTCTCAAAGAATATATAAAATATATTTGAGAAGTCTGGACTCATTTCTATGCTGGGGATTAGGGTGGAGGATGTCGGAGACAGACTTCTCCACCATCTTGGGGATCCTAGTGAAGGCAGATGTGTTGGACACTCTAACTGCCGAAGGCATACCCACAGAAGATGGAGACTTCTACACTAGTGATTTTAAAATCTAAGAGAAGAATATGCTGAATTTGGGTGAGGTTTTCCCTCATTCACTGCTGGGGTAAGGAGATCTTACTGTGAAGTCTGTGTCCGAATGAGGGCTCAGTGTGGCTATGCACATTATTTATTAAACAAAACCATTCTGTTTTTCAGAAGTCAGGTTTTCTCAAAACCTACTCTCACTCAGGACAGCAATCCCACCTGAGTATCCTGAGACCCAAGCACACTTCACTGGGAGTCCTCCCAACCCATGAATTTGGAGTTCAAGAGAACATGTTTGGCTCAGGCAATGTCATGCCTGTCACCTCTCACAGAATGTGTACACACCATGTGCATCACACACTGACTTTACTCTAAGACAACCACTAATCACAGTGATGTGCTGAAAACATTTAGTACTTCCTCAATAAATATTCATCTATTGTAGAAGAATAAACACATCACAACAAACTGCTAGACAGGATGACACATTGCTTGCACAAGAAGTATAAATTTTAAACACAGAGATCTTAGGATCCAATTTGACAGGCAAAACAAATGTGCCTTGGTGTCTGTTTTCCAGTTAGAAGGTATGTTAAACCTATCATTTATAGAAATCCCAAGATCAGTGACTTCTTTATTCTCAGAATCCTCACTGTGGAACCTGCATTTCCTGCCTGTTTCTTCAGACATTGCTGTGTATCTTTAGGTTTTAGTCCAAAGTGTACCCTGAATATCTTCGTATGACAAGATGAAAGAGGAGAAAAATTTACTTCTATTCCCTAAAGGTCTAGCTACTATCACTGGAATTCATCAGGTCTCACTTACTTTGTATCAGCCAAAGCTACTGACAGCTGATGAGGTTTACGGTGGAGACATGTAATACTCTGTTGTCTGTAAAGTGAAAAAGAAGTACAGGGCCACAAACGTACATAAAGCAAAATTGAAAAATTAACAGTGACTCTTTGTGGGCAATTTACTGACCTCCTCAGTACAATGTCCACAGAACCTAGCATACCCTCTCATGACCCCAGGATGATGTACTTGGGATTGTGACGTGTACAATTATGCATCTTTCTGTTTTCTTAGGTAAATTTTTTCTGTAACCTGAAATTCCCAACCAGCCTTATATAGCTGAGGTCATTGCCTAGAGTTAGAGGAGAAGGGACTTTAGACCCCACTTCACATCAGCACCTCAGAAATCACAGCTTAATATGCATACCATCCCTGTGAGGAAGGCCCTGCCTCACCAGCCTGGCCATGTGCATGTAGATTCTTGGTAATCTGTTCAATCTCTATCTGTAGCAGAGGACTTTAATCTCTCAAACTCAAGTGCAATGCTCTGGTTCCCAAATATCTTTTCAGAAGCTATAAGGACATACTTCTTCTATGCTACCTTTTCCTTCTCTTATTTTTATATGAATTGGTCAAGCTTGACCTGGTCTAGTGTCTGATCCTACCATGTCACGTTCCACTTTTGCTTTGGTGGTAGATTTGCTCATAACCACCCACTGGTGATGTCTGAGTGTGTGCACCCAAACAGACACCACATCTGTGCCCCTTGTCATCATACAGCATCTAAGAGGTAGAGCTTTTCGTGATCTATGTGATCCCAGGAACTAAAATTTATATAAGCAAAGAAGAGGATGTGATCAAGAGCTAAGATTGTGACTTTGGAAAATAACTAATGGATCCTGTAAAATATGCAACATGTCATGATATTTATGGAGCTCTGAGCTCCTGCAGCTAAATATATACATATCTCCACACCACTCTGTGCAGCACCAAGCAAGGAAGTGTGGAAGCACTTTATGCTGGTTAGCACTTTATACTTTCAAAACCCTTTCTAATCACTTTATTATTTATATCCAAGCAGGCCTGAGCATATTAAGAAATAACTCTCTCTTCCGTCTTACCTTAATCCATTAAAGCCAGTGCCTATAAGACAGTATTTATGGGATTCAAACTTAATTCCTCTCATAGCACCTATTTCAATGGTAAAACTGCACTTTGAAAATCAACTATATATCTATGCAGGGGGAAGCCTGTCCTATGACCTTTAGTGCAAGGTTTAGAAACTAGTATGTGGTTCATAAATGCTGAGGTATGCCAACTCAAGCTTGAAATGTGCAGCGATACAGTGGGTCAAGGTCTTCACGATTTGTTCATTCTTACCTGCATGGAATGAGCAATCTATCTGTCTTTTCTTTTAGAAAGTGAACAATTAGGTTGGAAAATTTCTCATTGTAGAATCAAACCCATTAAGATAAGTGCAACTTTATTGATGTAACCCAAAGTTAGCTTTCAGCGAAATAATTCTAACTGTGAAATGCTGCTGTATCTTTCTAGAGACTTTTGTTGCTGAGTACTCATGATTTCTAAGAAATTTCCTTTGGGTTAGAAGCATGTGGGTGGAGAAAGAATACCACAACTGTCTAAATGTGCTGTAAAGAGACTGCTGCTTAAATGTGAAATGTCCTTCCCAGGCCCTCATGCTCAAACAACAAGTGTAAGGGTTTTAGACGGTTGTGGAAGGTTTTGGGGGTGGAGTACAGCTAAAACAGAGTCACTGGGACAGGTCTCATGGTTTCACATTCCAGCCTGCCTCCTGTTCACTCTCAGCTCCTGAAGGATGCTGCAAATGTGACTGGTGACCCGTGACACCCATTGCTATCCACCCCATGTCATGATGAACTGTGTACCCTTTAGAATCCTGAACTGGTAGAAAGCTTCACCATTAAGTTGGTTCTTGACATTTTGCAATAGCTATGAGAATATTAGTTAATACAAATGGTAAACTCTTAAGATAAGTTCACTGTAGTTGTCAATTACCTGGAGCAAAGCGTCTAATTCTGGGTAACATGGCTGAGCTGACCCAGTAGTGGGAGGATGCTAAAGGAAAGGACTGGGCTCCTAAGGCAGATGCAGCTATTCTGTCTGTTCTCCAGCTTAGCTTGCCTTTGAAGATCTGCTCCACTTGGCATTCACAGGTTTCCATTTGTCCTTTGAATTCAAAGCCTAATTTCACAGTATCTTCCTCCCCTCCTCCCCCCTTCTATCCCTTATTGGTTCAGTTGAGATATTCAGATGGAGGCAATTATTTAATATAAGTAGGATATGAATCTAGACTATAGAAAATAAATACACTTGGAATATTGGACACATCTTCACGCTCCATTATTCAAGTCAATTAAATGTATGTATGCATAAATACAATTTTTCAGAAAGAAAATGATTGTAACTTCAAAAGTTCAGCTACAAATCTAAATATAAATGGAAGATAAACCCTACTCTCCTCTAAATTTCAAGAAATGAATGTGTGTGCCTGGAATTTTGAGGATACCCTTCTAAGTGCAATCCAAGCTGATGAATCTGAAAGACGCACTTGTATGATATTGAATTCTTTCTCCCTAAGAACTCAACTCAGAGTGCAGTTAACAAGTGGAACAGGGACTGCCAGGTTCATTCTAACCTGCCCTACTTCAGGGGAAGAGTAATGAGCTATGGGCAGAGGGGACTGTTTAGTCTTGAAAGATGAGCATCGCTGGGAATAAGAGGCTTCCTAGGCTCATGCCTGTCAGATGAGTAGTTCACACATTCGGAAAACCACTGAAGCTCAGAGACATCAGAATCCTACCAGATAAAAGAGGCAGCAAAGGTGAGAAGACCCAAGAGTGAGAACAATCCTGACTGCAGGTTAGACTAGACAGGACATGGAAATGAAGAGCACAGAGAAGCAGACAAAAGCCGTAGCCCGTCATTAAAGGAAAAGTCCACCCAGGCATGGTGGTACACGTCTGCAAATCCAGCACAGAAAAGGCTAAGGCAGGGAATAAAGAGTTGGAGGGCAGTCTTGGTTGCCTACAGAGAGTCTGCCTTAAAAATAAGGGTGCAAAGACAAAACAGAGGGGTTAGTACACAAACAGCCACAGAATGAAACACAGAGCGTGTGAAATCCTAACAGCGGCAACAGATGACTTGTACGGCAGATCTTGAAAACTGTTTAACAAAATTGTATGGAAATGGATGTGAGAAACAGCCTGGCTCCAAACACTCAAAATAGGGTAATCACTCATGGTGGTAATCATTTCTCAATGATAATTAAATAAACAGTGTATAAATAATAACATAAAGCTACTGCTCTAACATGGCTACGTGCTTAAAATGAGGTTTTATAAAGTAGAAAAATGCCACTCATTATGTATGAATCCAATTAAATTTTTATTTTAATTTCATCAGGACCAGAGATTAAACTCTGAAAAATAGTGACTTACGAGCCAGGAATAAGGAATATGTCTTGAAATCATAAGATTGAGACAAATAGGGGGTAGTAGACTCATGGAGGGAGAGAGAGTAAGAGAGAGGAGGAAGAGAGGGTGAGGAGGAGAGGAGATATTCACGTATTGAAAAGACTAATTAGTGGATGTCCACATATAATAAAGGAACTAAATTATGATACCAAAGTAAGCGAGCATGGACATAAAGGCAGTGAACACTTGTGGAAATATTTAACTTTGTTTCCCTTCTGTCCTACCTTAGGGTCTCCTTCATTCTTCCTATGCTGCCCTTTCTAGTTTGATCTCACACGCACCCCAAACACACATGCTACATGTAGATTTGCTCAACATGACGATCCAGGAGAATATTTATTGTTATGCTGCCCCTGAATATCACATTGTCTTTCCAAGATATTAGCCAAATACCTCTTATGAATATCTGACACGGTTATGGAAACAGAGGTCTGTATTTGTTATTATTAAATAGCCATTGATCTTAGTTAATCTGAGTAACTAGTAAGTAAATGACTGCATCCAAAGGAGAGTTTCCAAATCTGCATGCCGCTGTAGTAGGAATCAACCTAGAAGGATTTCTGCCTTAGGTTGAAATGTTTAATTCATAACAATAGAGGATAATTCAGATAGTTTGTTGCTGTAAATAAAATACCATCTAATCCAAACTTATTATTTCCTAATTAAGTAGAAATTCAAATTCTAGTTTGCACATGTGTGCATGCACGTGTGTGTGTGGGATGTGTGTGTGTGTGTGTGTGTGTGTGTGTATGAAAACATGTACATGAAACCTACTATTTTTAAGCATATAGCACAGAATTGTTACTTACTGGCACATTGTTTCCTACAGCAGAAATCAAGAGCATGTTCATTGTGTGTAATTAAACTTCAGATTCCTCCAATAATGTCTATTTTTGTCAACCACAGAACCCACTATACCATCTCCTCTCAAGAGTGTGGCTAGTTGATACTTCACAAAAGCATTGTTGCACAGTCATAGTTCTATAATTGGCTTGCTTAACCTGATACAGAATTGTTGAGGATCATTGAGGATCATGTTTCAATAAGCAACATGGCTCAGGAGTTTACCTCCAAGAATCTACATCTTCCATACACACATGCATATATATGCAACAGA
This sequence comes from Cricetomys ansorgei, assembly GCA_026225945.1. Taxonomy (NCBI): domain Eukaryota; kingdom Metazoa; phylum Chordata; class Mammalia; order Rodentia; family Nesomyidae; genus Cricetomys; species Cricetomys ansorgei. The sequence goes on from JAMJFZ010003960.1 coordinate 7,368,361, forward strand.
ATTCATCCCACATTCAGGATCCCTGCATGTGTTACCTCAGACCAAACAGGACCCTGTAAACTTAGCAAAAAGGCAGAAAAACTGAGCAATTTTTCAGCCTGGAGAAAAGCTACATGTCATAGCCACCATGAACCAAGAGGAGAGATTATTACCTGGTTTATGGACCAGACAAAGGATGTTGAGAAAGGAAATGGTGATAAACTTTGAGTAAAGCCCGTGTTCCTGTGTGATTGCCATTTGAATTTCAAACAATAGTATGTAAGGAGTAGCATTATCTCTATGTCATGCTGACATATATATTATTAAGTAACTTGCTTGCAGGTTCCCAGTGTTTCAGAGAAGCATCATATAAATTCACATGGATCATAAAAGGAGGGGGGACAGATAATAGAAGAAGCTAGAATGAGCAGAAAATAGGGATAAAAGGAAATGCAATAATAATAAAATTTGGGGGACACTGAGGAACTTATAAACGTTTTATAACATTTTAAATCTGAATTTATTTCTATTATAAGTTGAACAATGAACCAAGAATGAATGATTCTTACACCTACTTGATTTCATGATACTTCTCAATTATCTGGATGTCATAATTTTATTCATACTGAGTGAGGTAACACAGACTTAGAAAAACAAATATAGTATGTACTCACTTCTAAGTGTATATTGACTGCTAAGTAAACGATAATAACGCTACAATTCACAGACCCATATATAAGTTATAATGAGGGGTCTAGGGAGGGAATGCATGGATCACCCTGGAGAGAAGAAATAGAACAGATTTTGTGGGTGAGCTGGGAGCACGTGGGGAAGGGAACAGGAGGGATCAGGTTGGGGGGAGTGGCGGAGGGAGAGGGATAGAGGCTACTGGAATTGGGGGCAATTTGTAGGTCAATGGTGAAATCTAGTGCAACGGAAATTCTTGGAATCTGCAAGAGTGACCTTAGTGAGGACTCTTAGTTATTGGGGATACGGAGTCTGAACCAACCACTGTCTGTAACCAGGCAAGGCTTCCAGTGGTGGGACTGGGACACCAACCCAGCCTCAAACCTTCAACCTGCAATCTGACCTGCCTGCAAGATGTGCTGGGGCAGTGGTAGTTCAGAGCTTATGGGAGTGGCCAACCAATGACTGGTCTAACATGAGGCCCATGCCATGAGAGGGAGCCCATGCTCAACACTATCTGGATGGCCAGGAATTGGAAGCTGGATAGCCTGGAGACCTAGCGTAGAAGCAAACAGGACTGGCAAAAAAAAAAAAAAAAAATCAACGAAATGATTCCTAATGATCTTCTGCTATGCTCATAGATCTGTGCCTGGCCCAATTGCCACCAGAGAGGCTTCCCCAGGCAGCTGATGAGAGCAGATGCAGCGACCCAGAGCCAAACATTAGGCAAACAGAACACCCAAATGGAAATCTCCATCGGGTTCCTCCCCTTGGAGCTTGGGAGACGCTGTGGGAGAAGGGGAGGAAGGATTGTAGTAACCAGAGGAGTTGAGGACCAGGAGAACATGTCCTACAGAATCAACTAAGCAAGACTCAAATGGACTCACAGAGACTAAAGCAGCAACTACAGAGCGTACTGCACGGATCTGCACCAGGTCCTCTGCGTATGTGTTATACTTGCTAGCTTGGTGTTTTGTGGAACTCCTCACAGTGGGTGTGGGAGTGTCTCTGACATTTTTGCCGTTCTAGGGACCCTTTCTCTCTGGCTGAGTTACCTTGTCCAGCCTTGTCCAGCCTTGATATGAGGGTTTGTTCTTCGTCTTATTGCATCTTGTTATGCTGTGTTTAGTTGATATCCCTGGGAGGCCTGTTCTTTTCTGAAGGTAAACAAGAGGATGGGGGAGGGGGTGTGTGGAGGTAGCAGGAGAATGGGGAGGAGTGGAGGGAGAGGACACTGTGGTTGGGATGTACTGTACGACAAGAAAACGAAAAAGAAAAAAAAAGAAATTTTAGAAAAAAAATAATTTGAACATTCTCTCTTTGAAATGTAAGCCTCCATATTATGTCAGATGTGTTTGCTGCAAGGGTGTAAAATCTTTATTATCACTTCCAGATATTGCATACAAGCATCCCACTAGCCACCACCTGTATCTGAAAATTCCCTACTATGTACATATCACAAATATGAGCTCAAAACCACAATTTAATTAGTGATTACACAGAGGACTGGGAAAGTTTTGTGTGTTGTGTCTTTCCATGTTAAATGTGCATATTTTCAGTACTCTCATAAAATATTCTATATTGCAGACACTTAGAAGCCTCTCTAGAATTTAAATCACTGTAAATGGTATTGAGAGGGAACTGTGCCTCCACTATAATTTATTTGGGTATGATTGGATGAAATATGATGCCATTAGGAAGAAAATTAGTACAAACAGCATGTTCAGAGGGGTTTTTAATAAAATCACAGGGACCATATTTGGTATTAACATGTAAATTATGTACCACATGATGAGTCTCCTTAAACTCATAAACAGAGGATGATTAAAGGAGATAAAATATGAATCTTCACCATTGGAGGGTACATTAACCTCAAGTTCTTCCACATACATTTATTTTAGATCTCATCAAATGATAATCGTCACTCCTAAGTTTCCAACTCTTGTTCCCTAGAGATACAATGCTCATTAAGGACACAGGAAATCACCTGGAAGCAAGATGGCCTGTGGATCCAAGGGCAGTGTTCTGGGCTACAAGGAAATTTCATTTACTGTTTATCAGTCAACAGCTGTTCTGAATTTGAAGACTAGGACATGCAGTCCTCAGCTGCAACCATCAAGAGGATTTGAAAGTTCAGCACATGTCTATGAGTTGGGCATTAGGTAGCACTGAATGAAGCCATGAACGATGAGAGAGATGCACTATCACAGACCACTGTAACTGAACCAGCAGCACATACCTGTCAGCTCAGCATGAGTCAGTCCAAGGCAGGAAGATTACAAATTCCCAACCATCCTAAGCTATGTACTGAGAACTTGTCCTAAATGATAGGAAAAACAGAAACAAACCATGAGACCAGGACCAAAGAAAGAATTGCAGATAAGAGACCCCCGTACAGGCTACAGCCTCTCAGTGAGCATCAGTCCTCCAAATGCAACATCAAGACCATCGTGTTAGATGAAAGCAATAGGCAGACTTAGTTGAGGGTATGAATAATGCTTTGTGGGTACAGACACATAAATATGAGCATATACAGACCAAAGGCAAACTTCACATACACAGATGCCTCTCAGATCTTCTCAGAGTTGTGGAAATCTTCCCTATGTGGAAGACAATTTAAATGTCTACTGATTTTGAAAACAGACAAAATTGTTTTGCCAAATCCTAGACTCAGGCGCATTCCGAGATGAGAATGCTTTAGATTAAAATGAAAACATTTTATTAAATTTATTTTTGAACTTTTGTATACGTATACTGTATTTATATCATCCTACCTTCTTTTCTCCTCTTCAACTCCTCCCATGTCTCCTGCTTTGTCTCAAATTCATGGCCTCTTCATCTTTAATTATTATTCATACACCCCCAATAAATATGTAAATATAACTTGTATTTGCATTCAGTGTTGCTTTTATGTATATGGTTTTAGATATGACCATTAAGTATTAAACAATCAAATTAGGGGTCTTATGTCTGGTAAAGGGTGATTCATTATCTCTTTCTCTCTCTCTCTCTCTCTCTCTCTCTCTCTCTCTCTCTCTCTCTCTCTGTCTCTGTAGTCATCAATTGTCTTCAGTTCTTCATCTAGGGATGGGGTTTTGTGAGATTTCCCCCATCCACATTGCCAAGTCAACTGGGTCATAGTTCAGGTCTTATTAGGGAGCCATAATGTTGAGATTTCGTGGGTACATACATAGAAGACACTATCTGGTCCTCATATAATTTAATGACAAAAGGATTGTGAAAATATGTGATATGGGGTCAAATTATTATCAAACTGGAGTATAGTGACTCCATTAGAATATCATTAAAGATGTTGGAAAGGGATGGATGCTCAGCTAAGGTATGGATTCCTCTTTAATCCATTTAAACTCTTAAGAGCTGAAGAGTTACTTTTAAACTAGTACCTTCTGAATTGTAGTTTATGAGGATCTGATTTTAGAATAGTGAGAATTTTTTAAATATATTTTTCATAAATTCGTTTGGAAACATTTTCATTTTAGTGCATATTTAAGTAGTTTTAGAAAAACTTCACTATATATTGCATTGATTTATTCTCTTTAAAAAAAACACACACATTGTGGTTGTAAATTGCATCCATACCTATCCTTAATTTATTTGCTTTTCCTCCATTAGCTTCCATTTTTAGTTTTACTTTTAATAACATCTTTTAGGAGTATATGTTAAAAGTGTTTTTAAATGTGTTTCTGGCATTGTAGAGCTCTTCAAACTGAAGTTTCCTGGCTTTATTTGATCACTCTATTCTAACTGTGCTTATTTAAAAGTAAATTACCAGCAGTTTTGTTTCCACAAATCTATAGTAACTTGGCATAATCTGTCTTATTTAAATTTAACTATCCATGCCACTTTATCTTAAGACAAAGATTACATAAGATTTTTTGGTCCAGAGTTCCTCGAAAACTGAAAACAAAAGAGTAAAGGCTTCGCTCTAAGATACCATACAGTGTGTGACAGAAGATTAGCAGCTTCATTTGTTCATATCAGCTGCACATTCGCTACAATCGATCTGACGGAATTTAAACACTACTCTCTTAGCATTCCTATATTTGAAATAGGAATCAAGATATGCACTTTGAAAACTAAATAAGGAAAAGGTGTTTGGTTCATAGGTGGTTTTAGCTAATCACACTAGCATAGAACACAAATAACATGTGACCCTTATTAACGTTTGAAAATAATGGAGAATTCTTTTTGAAAGTTTAAATCTCCTCTGAAATCCTTTGGAGATTTTAGTTACAATTAGGTAAGGATAAAGGAAGCTATGAGCAAAGCTTAAAGTTTTATGAACACTTGTGGTACGCAGACACTCGCGTAGGCAAAATTCTCATGTATGTAAGATAAATAAAATTTTAAAGTAAAAAAAAATTGTACAAATGTAAGGATTCAGCATTAAATATAATTGTGGATTTCAAATGTTTGTAATTTTGAGCTTTATTTTCTGTAAACAATGAGTTAATAACAATATTTTTATTTTGTTTTGTTTTTTGGAGGCAATTTCTCTGTTTTGATATTTTTCTAAATTAAAAGTAAATATATATATATATATATATATATATATATATATATATATTTTTTTTTTTTTTTTTTTTTTTTTCAAACCTGATTTCTCCATGGCAGAAAGAATAGCTTCTGAACCTCTGGGCTGAACCTCTGGAAAGAACCTCAGGTGCCTATTGTAGTTCTCAGTCTGTCTCTATCAGTAAATAACAGGAGACAGTTCTCTGAGCTGCAAGCCAGAATGACCTAGGCAGAGGGCTGCTGTCTCCCTGAGCTTAGTCCTAAACTGAACTGAACTGCCAACCCAGCTGAGTCCAGCAGAGCCAGCCAGCCAGCCAGCTGGCAACTGAGGAGATCTCACCCCAGCCCTGCCTGATCAGGTAATTTGTCAATTGCAAGATCTGCCCCCAGATACAAAATCTCCTTTTGCATTAATGAACAGAATCGTGTAGTCTACTTTCCCAAAAACCAGCCTGACCCACCTGTTGCCATGAAGCAAAGGTTAGTACAGAGAGACATGGGGTACCCAAATCTCTCTATTAGTCACTGAGGAGGAATTACAGAAATCTCTTTCATTAGCACTAACACAAACAGATGAAGAGAACAGAGGACAGAGTAATCTGAGCATCACTTGCTTAGACAATAACTGGTTCCTCAGACTAACTTTCTTTCTGTATTCCAAGAAGCTATATCCAGAAAACTGTATCACACAGGCCATTGAAAATGATTCTTACTAGAGAAGTCATGATCAAAATACCACAGATCAAATACTCAGTCCACTATATTCCTTGCCCATCTCATCCATGTTTGTTCAGTGTAATGAATGTGTTTCATTTCCCTCTAAATGAGCTGAGTAGGGCTTTTGCAATATTTAGGGCCATATTGAAACTGGAATGAAGACCAAGTATTTAATTCTGTTTAGGAAAAATATCCTCTTGACCTCAGAAAAACAGCAATCCCGGATTGAGACTTTACCGGATTCCTTAAAAGAGCTGATATTTTCATTGTATTTTAAGTTGTAAATGTTAAATTGTAAGAAGCAGTTCCACTCACTCTCATATGAACTCAAACAACAATGTTATTATACAGACCTATGTATAGTAACAATCAAAAAATGTAGGAGAAAGTAAAAATACATGCCTATCCTTTCTGATTAGTTATTATAGAAAACCAATATTAATCAGATTCTCATATATCTACTATTACATTGCTACTTTTATGAACTTTAAAATTCAGCATAAATGCTGTTAGATTAACTATATATTATTCATCTTGCCGTGCCAAAGGTTACTAAAAGTCTTCCTGGAGCCCCTGTGATCACCCATGTGTGTTGCTTTTACTACTACAATAGCTAAGAGATAATATAGAGGATTTTGTTTGTTTTGTTTGTTTGTTTGTTTGTTTACCTTTTTCTTTCTTCTAAATCTTGTCATACTCCAAACTCCTCACTAAAGTCCTGAGGCAGTGGGAAAAAGGAACAAAGGATGAAGGCAAAGGGCCTGTACACAGACTGTAACTGCCTTTGTCAGAACCACTGGAAATGTTTGCAGACCTCTAACCTTAAGAAAAAGCGAGATGCTTTAAGACATAGAAGTATTTACATTTGACAGAGTAGCATTGCTTTAATGGAGTAGAGCCAGTTTAGTGAAAATAAAAATCAATAAAGATGAAGAGAAGCAGAGATATAGGACTGCCCCAAAGTGAGGATCTTTCCAAGTTATTTCACCAGAGCTGGAGCCCTTGGAAGCACGTTACCACCACCTTGCTGTTGGAACTGGCCTCTCATTATCTGCCACTCCTACATGAAGCTCCTGTCAGCATGATCACCTCCCTTCTGCCATGGAAACCTTCCAAGATAGTGCTGCACGTAGGAAAGAAGAAAATCGTACCAGAAGCCAAGATGTCTCTCTCAAAACTATGCTTATGGTTTTCACAGTCAAAATGTCAGGAAGATATGCAAAGATACAGGCTCCAATATGACTGAACCTATATTTTAAAAAATATCCTGAGAAAATGCACTGCAGGAATGAGTTTACCAAATTCCAGTTGTATTTAAAATTATTGGGGAAAATCTATTAGCATAGTAAATTCATTTCAATATTTCAAAAATACCTATTATGATATAGCACAAAGAAACATATTTCCATGCAGTATTTAATAACTAAACAACATAATGAATGTGTGCTATAGAGCCAGCTCTGTGAATCCTCCTCCTCATAGGCAGGACAGTGTTGGGTTATAGCATTCACAAATGTTTTAGGCTAAACCTACACTCAAAGATGGCTGGGATGCAATAGAAATGGAATTAGAGTTCAATTACATGAGATTAATTATGAGACAGGAAGCTGTTCTGTTATTTGAAAATGAATCTTCTATTAATATCTGTAGAACTGAATGCACATGATCAGAGCACTTGAAAGCTGAAGAATTAGTATGCTGACCAGGTACAGAGAAAGAAAGCAAGGCTGTGCTACGCAGAACGTTCTGCTCTGTCTAGAGTATCAAACCACTTAAATCCCCTGGAGCCTGGTGCTTATTTAGGTCCTCTTGATCTAATTTTCTTAATTAGTGTCTAGGCATTCTGAAAGGATTTTTCACAAAATAAGATGTATCTACTTTAAAAATGAATAAGTTGTTCTTGTCCCTTACTAATTCTTCATAGAACCCTTCAACGTAGTTTGCAAAATTAAAAAAGCATCCAAGCAAGTTATTAATTAGATTGAGTATTACATTTTTAATTTCCTTTAATACCTCTACTAAATAAGAAAATTGACTGTGTAAGCTATTTTAAGCTTAAAGCAAATAGGAACAGTATTATTTTCTTGACTGTATGTAGATGATCAAATATTTAACTAGCCAAAATATATTGATAGTTTTCATCTACTTATTCTGAAGGGACTAATAGGTGTGTATGTGTCAGAAATATTTACCTGGAATGGAATAGAAACTAAAACCCAGAACTAATTATTCCATATGAATGAAGTTTTGTTCAACATCCTCTTCTGACCTCTTTGGGCACCAGGCATGAATGTTGTACACAGACAGAGATTAAGACAAAAACTCGTGCACATAGAATTTAAATAAATAACATTTTAAGGTTTATCTTAATTGGTATTTATCATCTATCAGCCAGATTAGGCTTGGTCATCTAAGACAAGAGTAAGATTTTAGAGAAACTGCTTGGAAATATGTAAAATAAAAGAAGGAAGGGGTTTGGTTATGAGACAAAGGGATACACAAGTGTGTACACTTTTCATTCTGAGGGAGAACACAGAGGACTAATGCTCAGAGATCACACATAACCGGGTGCCTTGTTTCCTGGGTACAAGGAGTGAGACCCACTCTTGGCTGGCAGGAATTGATCTTAGGAAATCATGTTCATCAAGTGAGAGAACACTGGGTTCCATCCACTCAACCCTTAACAGATCAGCCTTACTTCACTGCCTCGAGAGTGATCAGGTCACTTTCCTGACCCAACCAAGGTGAAGACCAACACGACAGGCTCGTGAACCACCCAGTCAAAATCATTTGCACTAAAAGACGTGACTACTCTTTGTGGTGGATTCTCTTCCTCATTTTGTACAGAAATACAATTTCTGAGTTTGAGCTACTATTACCTGGAATCTGCACTTAATCATAACATGTCTAATGGAGACATACATAAAGTATGTTAACTTCGATGTTTTAATTAATGTGTGCTTCTGGGTTTTATACATAAAGACTCATACAAATAGAGATTATTACTTAGAATGTTCTGGATGTTTCTAATAAATGAATTATCTCTTGAAACACCTGTGTAGGTTCTTAACTTAAGGTCACTGCTGGAAGATTATGAGCTAGTATGCTATCACTATTGTTGTCTTAGTATTGAGTTGATAGATCTGTGTTTTCCATACTCTTATATAAAATATTTTTTTCTTAGACTTCTCATCATCACAAAGAAGTTTCATTTCTTAAAAAGCTATCCTCTAAGCGTCCTAAAATTATTTGTGTATCTTTTTTCTTTAGTTCATATTCAACTATCAAAAGACACAGAAGGAACATACCATACTCATACATATCACATCTTGCCAGTAAATCCTCCTGGATGCTGATTATCCATTTCTCTCCAAGCTTAGGAAAAGTTGTAATATGTGGTGGTGATGATCCACAGATGACTTTGGTGCGTATATGTACATCCTTAGATCGTTGAAAGCCATGAATTCACACATTCTTCCTCTTCATCACTGCTGTAGAAAAGTGTTCTCTTTACATGCATATGAACTGCAGAAACAGTGAGTCTGATAGATTTACCAAACTTCTCTTTACATGTATATGAACTGCAGAAACAGTGAGTCTGATAGATTTACCAAACTGATTACTATATATGTATATGTGTATATATATATATATATATATATATATATATATATATATATAATTAAAGTATGTATTTTCTCCACAAACTGCCATTTACTTCAGTTTAGTACCGATTAGTTCATTTAACATAGTGCCCATTTTCTCTTGTTATTAAAATCACAGCTGTTGAGGTTGGGGGATGACTCAGCCAGTAAGATGTCTGCTATACAATCACAGAAACCTGATTTCAGCTGCTCTGCACCCACATAAAATGCTGGGCACAGTGGATTGTGCGCCAAATCTCAACATAGTAAGCCATGGCAGGAGGTCCCTGGGGCTTGCTGGCCAACCCCTCTAGTCAACTGGTGGAACCTTAGGTTCAGTGAACACCTGTCTCAAACACTAAAGTGGAGAGTGATTGAGGGAGACACCTGACATGGCAGACACAGAGACACACAGACACATGGATACACACACTCATGCACACACGCATGCACACACACATGCACACACACAAGTACTCAGCCTAAACCAAAGTCTTGGTGAGTGTTCAATTAGGGGGCAACATGTGTGGGGATAGACACAGGCTCTACAGTCTCTCACGATGAGAAGTCATGGCAGTAAGAGTTGGCAGCAGCTTGTCACATTACCTCTGACATTAGAAAACAAACGAGGATGAGTGTGTGTGCCCACACATAAATGCATACCTGTGTATGTGTGTGTGGTCACATGTGCCTGAGTGTGTGCATGTGCTTGTAAGTGAGCACGTATGGGGAAACCAGAGGAGAAATTTAGCATATCTTCCTTTAGAGCTACCCACCTTATTGCCTTTATCAGTAAATCAGAAGCTTTTCTTTGGGATAGCCTGGGTGGCCAGTGAGTTCATCTGTCTCTGTTCCCATGCTGGTGTCACAGAATGTGCATTCATGCCTGAGTTTTCATTTAGGTGCCAGTGATTCGAACTCAGGTCCTCATGCTTCCACGAGCACTCTTACCTGCCTATCCCTCTGTCCAGCTCATGTTACCTTTTATTTAGTCAGTGTTCCCAGAGTAAATAAAGGACAGGACAGCCCTGTCCATATTCACAGTTGTTCTTTCTTCTTCAGTTAAATTTTTCTGGAAACGATCTCTGGAAACACCACACCCAGATGTGTGTTTCCATGGTGATTCTAAATCCAGTCAAGTTGACAAGGTGAACCATAGCAAGCCTCATTTAACACATCATCATAAAGCAATATCATAATGAGCTGTGAGCTCAAGAGAAATCACAGGTATCCAAATTCCAATTGCAGCATGGGAGCAGTGAGCCAAACGGATTCAGAGGAATCCCCAGTGCTGGCCTTGTTTGCATACTTCGTGGAGTGGCTCCTCTCCCTTCAAGTTCCTTCAGTGAAACCCAGTAAGGGATGAGTATTTTGTTCTGCATGTCTGCCACATGCTGACTTCTGCCTCCCTTGGGGCTATCAGTTCTGATATTTAGCAGAGTGAACATAGTCATTTTAAATCCCCTGCCATCACTTTGTGGCTTCCACTGTGACAGCCTGTGGACAGTGAAGAAGGTTGCCTGGGGAAATCCAGGTCAAGAAAGGCAAACAGACATCCTTCAGGAAACACCAACCAGAGTCAAGGGAAGGATCCAGGAAGGTAAATTATCCTGAGGTCAAAACAACTGGGTGTGTTTTAAATAAAGTCTTACAGAATGACCCTGCTCCAATCATTACTGCTGTATATGTCAATACCTAATGTGTGAAGAGGAATGATGGGATGCCACGTTGACTTTTTTATTTTTCTATTTTATTGTATTTTGTTTATAATTTTGAGACAAGGTTTCAAGTATGCCAAGCAGGACTTGAACTCATTAAGTCATTGACAATGACTTTGAACTTCTGATATACCTGCTTTCACCTCTGCCATGCCTGATTTATTGAACCCAGGACCTCATGCATGCAAGACGAGCAATGGAGCCACATCCCCAATCTCATGGTATCGTGTATCAACATAAGGTCCCACACGAGAACCTTTAAATTATATTTTCTATGATTTTATTTAAAATATCAAAAGGCCTAATCCTAAGGACATTCCCGTAATAGAGGTAGATTGCACCACGGAGTGTTTTATAGTTCCAGACTTGGTTTTATTCCCAACCAAAACGCTTTGGTGCTCAGCCTTTGATAATTTATTAAGTAATCACATTCTCTCCAAACTCAGAGAATGTTCTAAAATTAATGGATTTATACAAAGACCGAAGATGGAAACCTGTGAGAAGTGAAAATAGAAAAAAATAAGCCAAGTCTAAAAATAGAAAACATATTGTGGCTTATTTAAAAAAATGTCAGTTTTTATTACAGGGAAATATCTGTAGTAACATTCTATTTAAACATGGACACTCACGACTAGAAAGAAATGGAAGGCATGAAAATGTACCAAGACTGAAAATAGAAATAACCTTACTTATTGGAGAATGTCAATTTTTATCTAGTTGAATTTCTCATGCACAGAAAATTACACTTTCCTGGATAGATTGTGTTTCAAAAATAACTTGGTGTCCTTTGAATCCAACCCACATGAAATAATGTCTGGTGGGATATTTCCTCCTTAGCTTAATAGTCCATCATTAATCATATTATCTGAATAGATCTTTGATAAGATAAAATTGGATGAAACCACACCACACTGCCCTTCCATTTAAAATAAAGTTGCAAATAAAAACACAACCAAATCTTATCTTTTCTGCCTGAAAAACACAGTAATGAAAAAGCAGTGGAACAAGCCTTTCCACAAAATAACAAACAACATTTGAGGATTCGAGGTCTTAATTTTTGTCTTGGGCAAGGCTGGATCTCCAATCTCAAAATTAATTCTGGTATTAAACGGTAATGGTCGAGTCCCATTTTCCTCAGAATCAGGACCAGTCTGGAGACATTCTTCCTATTCAGTTAAAAGAAAGGACTTTATTATAGCAGAGGGCATGCCTGCCTTGAAACACTGAACTGAAAAGAGAAGTCTGTGATGGACACAAGGTACCATGGGACTTGGAGGAAGGAGATACTAAGGGTGAAATATGACCACTGCTTCATGCTTTTGATACAGTTTACATCTTTACATTTCCAAGTAGCTAATGAACTAGAGAACCAGAGCACCTGTGGATGAGTGACCCTTAACAATTGAAATTATCATACAAATATTACTCTATTTCTTGGTTTATAAAATTACATAGAATCAGGTTGCTAAATTCTCAAAACAAAAATAAGACTTAAATCAATGAATGTGCTTTTAAGTAAACAATCGCCCTCAAAATTAGTTAGACAATCAATGAAGGATTAAATACGGAAAAGAAGTGAGGTCTCCAAAGTGAGTCAAAATGTTGACTATCCTGAGAATGGCTGCCACACCAGCTCCTCCATGCTGAACAAGGGGGAGGGTGTGCAAAGGGCTGGGGGTAAACTCAGTGGTGAACCTCCTAGCGTGTGCAAGTCCCTGGGTTATATCCTCAGCACTTCAAAAAGCAAACAAATAAAAGTTTTAAAATGTGTTCAAGAAAGATGTGCACATCGATGACAAAGCTTTTTTTTTTTTTTTTTTTTTTTGGTAACAAGGAAGGATGTGGATGCATGACATTAGTCATGTTGGGTCCGGCCCACCATGCTATAACATTGCAGCATAAGTTGGTTAGATGCATTCCTGTCTCAGAAAATAACTTAGAAGGCATAAACCAATAAAGGTCTGTACTGATCTCTTATGGGAACAGTAACCAGTAATGGTTTCTGAAGGGAACTCCGTTCTTGGGATTTTCAGATAGAATCCTATCAAATGTGAGCACACAACTCACACACAGAACAAGATAACACACATGGGCAATTAACACATTTAAGAAACTGGATGGTAAAAAGTTGTCCAGAGATGTGCAGATATCAAAATGATGGAAATCAGACTATAGAGAAAAGGGTGCTCTATTTTCCTAAATTTTAAAATTCTACAGAAACTTTTCCCTAAGAATAATATGGGTTGAATTTTCAAAATATCCTGTGGCTTCTCAGGTGCTATTTATGAGTGGAGCATGCTCTGATATTTTATTCACTGAAACATTATAGTATCTCAGAATGTGTGCAGAGTAGCTTAGACACAGCCTAAAGAAAAGTAGTTATTGATAGGTGTCCCAGGATTGATCTAGGGCAAAACATACTAAGAGTGAGTTGAGGTTGGAAAAATCCCAGGAAGGCTTTTTAGATGCAGAGGAAAGGAGAAAGGGGTCTGCTTTATGAAGAAGGGGCAGTTGATTGAAATAGAAGTATTTGGGACTGAAGAAAACAAACTCTTACACTTTTAAAATAACACACAAATCTAGTACAATCTAAAACACAAACAAATATGTATACACATAAACACATAGGCACATACTCGCATATATATATGTGTGTACGTGTGTGAGAGAGAGAGAAAGAGAGATGTGTGTATGCATACATATACATATATGTATAGCTATAGATACAGATATAGATCATATAGATATAGATATAGGTATAGATACAGATACAGATACAGATACAGATACAGATACAGATACAGATATAGATATTTTGGGGTTAAAGAGATGGCTAGCAGTTAAAAGAACACCCATGTGGGCCACACAATCACTTGGAACTCTAGTTCTAGAAGATCCAATACCCTCTTCTGCCCTTGACATGCACTGCACATGTTTGATGTACATACATAGATATAGGTAAATCCCCCCCACAAAATTAATAATAATAATAATAATAATAATTAATAATAATAATAGTTTGATAATAAACCAGAAGTGACAAAACTAAGATCTTAAAGCCCTCAAAGGAGAAAAAGTAAAATGCCATAAGTTGCACATAAATATGTAGGAATTATTCTGACTCCTTAGTAGCAACAAGTTAACATAGAGTGTGTGTGTGAATCAACATTCTTTAACAGAATTTGATCACTGGTGATCCAATAGCTGGAGGAAAGGTAACTGAAATGCATGATTCTGGGAGGATCACACCTGTGAATTACGATCCCTGATGCGAAGCAGCAAATAATATTTGGAGACCAGCGTGGGATACACAGTAAGACTATGTCTCACAAGAGATAGTGAGAGGGAGAGAGAGAAGGGGAAAAGAGAGTGAGAGATGGAGAGGAGGAGAGAAGGTGAAATGTTGGAAATGATGACTTGAATATAGCAAAGAGGGAGATTACCATCAACATATTTCTGGTACATTAACCTCTGAAGAAAGAGCAACCTGGAAAAGTAAAAGAATAATGCATGGAGAACACATTGTGTCACGTATAAGAAGAAATTTTTAGAAGAGAAATAACATACATTATGAAAGCAATTGATCAGAAGTAATGTGTTCTAAGCTTCCTTCATTGTTTGTGACTACGCTAGACGTGATGAATTCCTGTAGATTTTAGAGTGTTCATAAAAATATTCAAGTTTATAGAATAACGTAACTTCAGCTAGAATCTAGGATTTAAAACCTAACAGCAGTAAAGATAAATTTCCAGAAGAAAAAAAAAAACCTGTGGATTAGATAATAATCTCACTAGTATAAACTATTTTTATATTTATTGCTTGAAGAATTACATAGTAAACTGCATCACCGAATTGACAAAATGTTTAGTGATTGAATACAACAGAGAGCAGAGGTACACATTGCACAGTGTATTTATGTCCTGAAGTGCTTATGTGTAGGGACATTTCCTGATCTCTTTGTTCCCTGACTCCATCTTTTGCAGTTGGGATTAACATTGCCATGACCATAGGTTGCAGCTCTCTTAGGATTATAACTCCATGTTCTTTGATGTGCTGTGCATGCTAAAATAGGCTTGCCTGATCCTGAGATTGCTTTGTTTGTTTGTATTTTAGAAACACTGTACTGTCTTCCCAGAGCAAAGTCTGTAGAGTAGATTCACTAAACAGGAATATCTACATTGTTCTGTATGCTCCCAGAAGTCACAGAGGGAGGGCTGTTTCCAAAATCCTTTCCAACCTTTGGCATTTAAGTTTAATTTTTTGTATGTGTATAGAATAATCTACCATTTTGTCATTGCATTTTGTTTTTTGTCTGACATGAAATGATGGTGTTTTGTTTTAAGCTATTGGATTTCAAACTTTTATAAATTGGTTTTCTTGCTGTTATTTTCATAGTCATCTTTCTTTGCACATAGAAAATTTTACATATATTACTGTGCATATATAGTATTCAATCTCCTGTCTTAGATAATAAAAATAGTATTCATTATCAAATCTCTAATATTGCTTAATATGTTAATAAAGTCAGCAGGTGTGCACTGTTTTGTTAATCATGGAGTAAATTCATGGATGATATCACACTCCAGAGACTCAGGTGTTAGTTGAATTAGAGCAGTATTGGTGATGATTTTCATTTGACACTAATATGGAGAGCCATATTCAACCATCCACATGACTACTCAGAAGCCTGACTCTATTTCTAATTGGATCATTCTCTCACCTAGGTACATAAAATTGAGAATTATCTAGCACATTTCAAAACTCTAATTAAAGACTTTCTCTCTGGCTTTCAGAAATAATGACCAATTTATCATCGAAAGTTTTACAACATGTCACAGTACCCATATCTGCCAGTGAGACACTGTATAACTTTCCAGCTTCTTGTCCTCTCATCTGAGAAATGAAGACAGTCCTTGCCTTGAAGCATCTGGGATCTGGGAGAAATTTGGTTCGCGTGGTTTACATAATAATGTCTAAGTGGTCACTGTGCTCAACACAGAGTGTTTAAATGGATGCCCCTTTCAACTCTACAACACACACAATAGGCAAACTGTTCACCCCTCAACTCAGTTTACAAAGCCTGAATTTAACAACAAAATAATTTGTTTTCTAAGAGTTCAATTTTCTGAATGAAAGTTGGAGCATGTGAGTAGATTTTTAGCTTTCAGCACAAAAGTCACCGAGCTAAATATATTTTCATTTGAATACATAGGTTATTTTTTTCCTTGAAGTCTCTGGTAGAGGATCCTGAGTAAAATTAATTCGTTACGTGATTGTCACTTCTTTATATCACACAAATATCACAGTGAGAAAGTCATTACACGTGAAGTGAGGATCCCAGCAGTACAATATCCTAGACAGGCCTGATCCAGATGCCTACACATTATGTCCACAATGAACACACAAAGTAAGAGTCGCAGCATTCCCAGTGGCCATGACTCTCTGTCCAAGAAGATCTCTACGGCCTATATATTTTTTAAAATCATTTTTTCTATTGACTAATCTCCATCTCTAGTGGTGCCCAGATGGGAAGACAGGTAGTAATTTTGTTTTGTTTCAGATTCATCTCTATTGTAGAATCTTCAGCACATAACCTGACCTTGGTCTCCAGATTTAGTGTTCTTACATTCCAGCAGAGGAGAGGCCCTGTTTTCCTGATGCTATCACTAAGGTAGCAATATCTTGACCATTCTCCATAATTGTATTTGCTCTGACCACCTCGGGGAAAAAAAAAATTCTTTTTTAATTTTTAACTGGTTTCACCTAATGATGCCCTAAGTGAACATCATATCCTTCTGATAACTGCTCTTCTTTTTCAATTTTTTCTACTTAACAAGATTTTCTGGGTGTGTGCATGTTTGTGTGTGCATGTATGTGTGTGCATGTATGTGTGTGTGTGTCTGCGTGTGTGCATTTATGTGTGTGTGTGTGTACACATGTGTGCATGTGTGCATTTATATGGTTGTGTATTTCTGAGACTGTGAGTGTTCCCATGTTCAAGTGGACTGACGTAACAAACGCAGCAAAGGAGAACTAAGCCAACGGGATCATTCTGTGTTTCTGTTCTACATCAAAGCATCTCAATCTTTCTGAAACCATGGTAAAAAAGTGATGCCACTAGACTCTTTTTCCACTCCTCAAGTAGAAGTTATCATAGTTTGGCTTTACACATTACTAATCCTGGGAAAAATATAACATATTTTTGTGTCTACTCCTTCTCGTCATCCCATGTACTACATACAGTCTAGAGATAGAAGTTACTATTCCAAAGATGGGGTAAAAGGAAAATACAATTTTTTTTCTCATGTGAATTTTGTTTTAATTATCATATTTCTCAGCTCCACAAGGTCATGGGAACTAAGGCTGCAGCTGAAGAATAGGCTCTTGCATCTAAATGACTGTGATTATCTGACTCACGATGAAACAGAGTAGCAAAGGGCAAAATGTGTGTGAAGTGTGTCTTTAATGACAAAAAGGAGAAAATGTGGAAGCCCCTTTTCTCCACTCCCTTTTTCTCCCTTCTTTATAGGTAGGTGACAGAAAATACCTGTGGATTGTACCCTGGTGTCACATGTGGTGATACCCTTCAGCTCCCTCAGCAGAGTTCCACCTTCCAGCTTCTAAAGGAATAATCGTGGTATCAACACCTGGTCTACAAGGCATCAGCTTCATCATAGTGAGTCTAGAATGCTAAGAACCGTACAGAAATGCTAGACTGCCTACTTCCTTCTTGAAAGAAGAATCTTTTCTTGTCTCAACTTACTGGTACCTCACTTGAGGTATCTGTGGCATTTCTCTCAATTTCATACCGTGAGATCTTTAAATGTCTATTTGTTAGATGATGTGATTAGATTCCAGTACTCACATATGTGGTATTTTCAATATGGAAAATAATATACCACAGCCTACTTTATAGATGGGTGGACTTCCTTGCTCTCAGAAACCTCAAAAACATTTAGGTTAATGCACAACAGAAAATAATTCTATGTGTTTACTTCTCCTTTGTTACTCTGTTTACATACACACAATCCCAAGTATTCACCCACTGAGAAATTATGTACATTCATGTAAATATGTATGAATCTAAGATCTTACTACATAGAAAAAGGGCAAAGAGGGAGAAGATTGCCTCTTGAGGCATTATTGAGAAACAGATTAAGATTTTAAAAAGAATTTAGTGAAGGGGTTCTTTTCTGAGGTGGACAGAGTGTAGAGATTCCTGATGGATTGTCAAGGCTCTGGGAAATAGCAGTAGAGAGTCATGGCCTCTGCTGTCCTGGAAGGGTCAAGCAGACTGAATATGAGCTTAAGTTCAAGCTCAGATGCCATGTTGAAGAATTGTTCTCAGAATGTAAGAAGCAAAAGAAAATAGAGAGAAGATGGTCTCCAAACTCTCTCAAAACTCCAAACCTGGCTCCCCGGTACCTGTTATTGGCTTAGGTCAACTAACCATCAGAAGGCTAAAGTAGCACAAATTAAGTATCTCAGATAGACTACTTGGTTCAAGTATCAGCCACACAGGACAGAAGAACCCCAGGGGCATATGGGAGAACAGTGAAAAGAACAACAGCTGTGTGCCTGGTAATCCATACAGTTGACTGATAAAAGCCAAATCAAATCAGGTGTGATGCTACCTTCAGAGGCAAGAGCACAGAGAAGGAATCATATGTGTATACATCACACACAAAAATACACAAATAAAAATTAAAACATTAACTTCACTGAAATATATTATAGACAGGTGGCAAAAATATATGAACAGTAAATGATAACACTGTAGAGTCACGCACATGCCTGAATATTTACCATCTGAAACAGTATAAAAGTAAATGGAAAGTCCAAGAAGAAACACAGTGTGTAATCTATCAACATGTAGCTAATTCATTCCACTAGACATTGCATCGAATGATTAAGCCCAAACAGAGCATTTTAAGTCAATGAAAACTAAGAATTTATCAGCAAGCAGCTGGTTCACATTCAGAATGCTGGCTTCAGAGAGAGGTGTTAAAAGAACTGAGGTCTTTAGGTAGCATCGAAGGGGACCAAGAAGAGTTAGCATAAAGACAAATTATAAAGCAGTTTGCTTTTGTGAGCTATAACATATGGAAGATCAGTTGTAGAGGCGTCACATATGGTAACTGTAGTTCAGTGCCTCGGGAATTGGTAAATGATCACATATAAAGATTTTCTTATGTGTAGCGACAAAAACAGAAGCTATGTAGGTAAGTGACTATCGTGATTACGAAAGATTGTAGAGCTACCATTAAAAGATATTTCGTGACTGTGTTGGATTAGAGTGGTCCAGCACACCCTATCTCTTTATTTCACGGCCTGTGCCACAGGCTAGTGGCTTTCCTGTCTCTCATAAGTGACACCAGCCTGTATCTAGGGCTACTTGGTTTCAGGCTTCTAACAGGAAATGGGTGTCTGACTCGGGAAGGTACCTGGAGGCTTTAAGATTCTTCAGAAGACACACAGACATGAGGAGAATTATGGAGGAAGCAGGCATGAGAGCCCAATACTCCTCAGGGTCACAGGTCAAAGAGAAGGAAGCCCCCAATGCAATGCCAAGCTTGCCTGCAGAAGGTGCATTGCTAATGAGGAAAAGTAATCCTGCTACCCTAGAACCCTGCTGCCTCTCTAGACTATACCTGTGGTTAGATCTTGTTTTCATAAGTCTTAAAGACGTCAGACAATGTGTTGAGAGAGCTAGCTGCAGGGGAGGGGTGGTTGTCTCAGTGGAGAGGACATGGCAATCTCCCTTGAGGGTAGAGGATCCAACTGCTCCAAGAGGAACATTGTGCAAGGTTGGAGAAGGGGACTGTGACTGGCAACTTGCCAAGGTAGCACATATGGATAATCCCATCTCTAAGGATCTGAAGCAGAAGGAACAGGAGTCCTAGGCTAGCCTGGGCTATAGATGAGACCTCAAAGCAAAACAAATGACAAAAATAGTCTGTCTAAATTTAAATAACTTCCTAACACTCTCTAACTTTAGCATTTTATGTTTTAGATCCTTGTTGAAAGCATTGAAGAGTAGTCCAAATACTAGTATTTATATTTATATACTTTATATATAATATTCTAGTCAAATTCATCTTTTTATTTTTAACATGTTTACAGTAGCATATGCTAATTATACACAATGATGGATTTCATTGAGCCATTTTCGTAAATCTACACGATGTATGTCCATAATGTCTATATCTATCCCAAGACTCTTGCATTTTTTTCATGCCCACTAACAGTCTTTCCTTCTCCACTGGCTACAAGCTTCCATTCTATGTCCACGGTGTGTGTGTGTGTGTGTGTGTGTGTGTGTGTGTGTGTGAATTTCATTAAGGTTGTTTACAGTAGCTTGAGCGAGGGTTTGTTTATAACAGCTTGTGCACCATACCAGTGGCTACATCACTAAAGAAAATCTCTCTTAATTTCTCTCTCTCTCTCTCTGTCTCTCTCTCTCTCTCTGTCTCTCTGTCTCTCTCTCTCTCTCTTGTTAATTATGCATAAATCTTCAGAGAGAATAGGCCCCCAAAGCCCCTCCCACTTTCAGGTCATGGTGTCCACAAGCCCAATGCTTTGTAAATTCTGTGCAGGTATCCAGAGCTATTTTGAATTCAAGAGTGCAAAAACATGCCATGCCTGGAGGCCACCATTCCACACTACTCCTACTGCTGTCCTCCAGATATTACATTATTTTTTCCTGTTCTTCCCTAATGTTCCCTGAGTAAAGGAGAGGTAATATAGACATCTCATTTATGGTTTGGATTTCATCATTAATTTACTCTTAGCACATTGACCGGTTGAGTCCCTGCAGTTACTAGTACCAACTACAGAAAGATGGTTCTCTGACTGAAGCTGATAGCGTCACTAGTCTATGGGCAGAGGCAGAGATATTTAGAAGAAAATTTGATGGGCCCATCATGTCCATTTAGAAACAATAGCAGTAACTTTCCCCATGAGGGCCTATGATTGCCCCAGCCATAGTTTGTTTATGGGTTATTCCAATACCAGCTATGAATCCCTAGTGTGGAGTGAGCATCAGATCTAATCAGAAAGCAGTTTGTGTCCCCCATAAAGACTTGTCACTGTTGTCTGGAACTCATATTGCCTGGTCAGTTGAAAGAGTTACACAGACTCACAGATAAATAAGACTGTTGAAGACAATTCTTTAGAAATCTTCATAACACCTTCTGGCACTATGAAGGTTAGTCAGCGGGGCAGGAGCTTCCAGTACAGTTCTTGATTTCTTTGTGCTCTTTGACCAAGGAGTGTGGTGTCTTCAGCAATAGGGTTTTACCATCTAGTTTAAGTGTTAAACCCAGTTCAGGGCCATTAGCTTGTTTGTATAGTTTAGGGTCTCATACCTCTTCCCTTAACAGTGTCCCATTCTGTAGCCCGTTCCTGACTTTGGAGTCTTCGTTGAATAATCTATAACCCAGGGCTTTTCTGGCAAGATTGTACACTGTAGTTTGAAGTAGCTGTTTCTCCTTGATCTTATTTTCAGTGCCAATTTTACTGTTCACATGTAGATTACTTCTCTATCTGATGAATTCAGCAATTCCCCCACTGGGTACTGAGCCAGTCTCAAAGACTGGATTGATGGTAGCTGTGATGATCAGTTGAGTTCATATATTTAAAACAAACACACAGATGAAAGGGTATATAAATATACTTATAACCTGTGGTGATGTGTAAAAGACATGCAAATATATTCTATAAGGAAATTTCAGTCCTGATGCACAGAATAAAACAAGAGCCTCATGACTTCAAAGGAGAAAAAGCTAAGGTGTTTGTTTCCAAAGTACAAAACTAATCCACTGCAGTCATTGTTTTGATGGATGTGAGGAGGCATTCCATATTGAAGAAGGAGATTTCATTTCTCTAGGCAGAGAAAATACACGAATGCTAATGTCAATAGAGGAGGTACACTTCAAGTTAATTATATTAGGGTTTTATTGAGACAGCGTTTTGTTATGTGGTCTAGACTGGTCACAAACTCTCCACACCATGGTCTTAGCCCCTAAAACCTGTGGATTATAGACAATCATTACTATGTTCAATGAGTACCAATGTTGAGCACTATCTCTTTCATTTTGAATCACAAGCTTATGAACACACAGAAATCATACAGAAACTAAAAGACATCCGAGCTGAGCACTCTCCATTCAAGAAACACAGATCTATGTACTCATTTAATTAGCTGGGGGTTAATATAATCTTTCATGAATGAAAGTATGACCTTTTAGAAAGTCTGACCTTTCTAAAAGCTAGCACATTTAAAATACTGAATACTTTTGATATGTATTCCATCACATATGTTTCTTTTCTGATCTTACACTTTACCACTAAGTTATACTCCTATAAATATCAGGTTTCGTACTATCTTACATAACATGCTTTTATGGTCATTGACAACCAGAACTATGAACCCAAATTGCTTTCTTTTTCCATTCATAAGGTAATCATCGTGGATGGTCAGGAGGGCTACAGCTGTTACATTTTGAATAAATTGATTTGACTACATCTTCTCAGTAGAGGTGTGTCTGAACGTCTGGTCCTTGCCATGCATGAGGTTCAGTGGGGCTGGCTTTGTCATCTCTGTGTGAATTAGAATATTGTGTGGACTGCCACTTTAGTTACCCATGTCTTCAGAATAGGCAAAGATTCAGCCTTAAGTCCTACCAGCATTATTTTTTTATAAATCTAAACCTCTAAAGCAGAAGCCAGATAAGAAGGGATTTAGTTCTTGAGGACATATCAATGCCTCACATGTTCAGTGTTGCACCTGACCTCTGTGATATGAAAACCTGTGTGGCCACAAAAACCGAGCCACTGCTGACCTTCAGAGCTCCATGCCCAGGATGCTTTGCACTGCACTCAGCAGCATCATCTCCATTCCCTTCTTCAAAAGTTCTTTGGCCCTCCTCTTCTTCACCATGGTGCCCTTCAAACTCCAGTGTGTGGCCAATTATGCCGTGAAGAATTTCCTCCCAAGGAACCCACTCAAGTACCCTCACAAAGTGTATGCTTGCTATTGCACTTCATGGTCATATATTTTTTCTCAATCAGTCTTATGTTCCCAGAGCCACACATACTGGATATGTAAAGAGCTCTTGTTCTCAGAGATCACAGTATTGCTCACAATGAGAGTGATGAGCATTTAAAAGTATTTTTATGAAATATCAGAGAAAGAAAAGGCTCTTCATTTGCACAGTTGATTTGAATCTTATCATACATGAGTGCTTTTTCCAATTTGTTTTACCTTGTGAGTGTAGCAAGTCTCTTATGAAGACCAGAAAACCTCTAATGTAGATTTCCCCATGTTCTGTGACTCAAGTATATGGAACAAATCAAAAGGGACTGTGGAATTCTCAGCCCTAAATAGAACATCTATAATACATGTACTACTTGCAAAGATTAGGAATGATTGTTTCTAACAAAATTATGATATTCCCAAAGCAAAAAAAAAATGCTGAATTTTTGTGAAGTATCTATAAGTTAAAAAAAATAGAAAATCAAGTACATAAATGAGGTATATTTTAAGACTCTGTAGTACCAGACATGTACAGGGCAGTGACCTCTTGGTGATTTAAGGAAAGTGTCCTGAAATGGTTCAGGTTGTTGTTCTCCTTTGACAAATCAACAATATGTGGTTATCTGGGCTTACGGAAGTTGATTTGAGATAGAGACAGATGCACACAAGTGTGTAGGCAGAAAGTGAGAAAATCCCATAGATCAATCAATCTGGCTTATATGCAATGTTAAAACTCACTGTGAAACATCTATACTTACCACAGTAAAAATGAAGTCTTTAGCAAAGATGATAATCTAAATAATGCACTGAATAACTAGACAGCAGAAAGGGGAGTGACAGTTTCTCAAAAGAAGGATGAGATTGAGTAAGATACAGTATATCCAGGCACAGTCTAGGTGGTCAGCTACCGAGGAGGCAGAGGAGTAGTCAGAAGCCAGGAATGTTCAACGTGATTTGAAAAGCCCTGCCTGTGTGGACTGGAACAGAGAGCCCTTAGCAGAAGTGATAGATCTCATCTGTGTATCAAGAAATGTGAATTCTAGCACTTACAAGCTCTGGATTTTAAAAGACAGTTAAACAAGGACATTACCTTACTTTTGAGTGTTAGAGTTTAGGGAATATCACTTTGCTTGGATTAAGTATCTTCCAGCCTTCGGCTGAATGTGCAGACTTTAGTTTTCTTAGCTCCTCTCCACTCAAGAATATGTCAGGTTGTACCATGGCCATAGTTCTTTGAGCAATGCAAAGGCACCATAAATCACTGAATTCTAACAAAGCCAAGATTCAGGGAAGACATTCTTTCCAAAAACAAAGACAGAAAAGGTATCAGATGTCATATAACCATGTGCCATATGGCAGCAGGCGATTATGCCATACCATGGCTTGTTGTCCTATGACCTTTGGATGATGCACAATCTGGAATTGAACCTGTAAGACAAAATGCTGACTTAGCTTGTGGCTTTAGTAAAACATATTGCATACTGAAAGGAATACAAGGAGACTGAAAAAAAAAAAAAAAGCAGAATGGCTCCAAAGAAAACAGTGGCATCATAATGAGTTCATACAGCCCATGGAATATGGAGGAAATGGATTCTTTGAGTATTGTGATGACAAATGAGACAGTAGGCCCCACCCAGGACAGCTTATACATCAGTATATTCAATCATAGGAGTGAACAATTGTTTCAAGGACATAAACACTATTTTAAAATATTCCTTTGAAGGGAACATAGATATGAATATAGCTGAGAAGTAGTGAGATAGTAGGTGTCAAAAACTCAAGCTCTCAGTCCCTTAATAGGGTTCCTCTTGTCTCAGGCCATAGATAAGCTGAGCAGAAAGGCAACCCTCTGCTCCAGCTCCTGAACTTATGCATTGATGAGATAAATTTTATCATGGCATCATTTGAGCTGTCTCCCAGAGATATGAGGAAATCTTCACCAGCTAGGAAATGATCCTGTTCCCCATTAGATAATGTAAAGCTCAATAGTACTTAAATTAATAGGAATGTAAACACATGCTTGAATCTGAGTATGTCTCTTTAAAATGTTTGTGTGAATTTTTTTTTCTTCATCCTGTAACACAGAACAGGTGCTTTCATACAAGAACCCATCTGAGATCTCACTGAAAGCACTGACTTTTACATTTTCCATGCATATTTGCTTTTATCTCTTTAAAATTACATAAACTTTTATTTTAGCATTTACACAAAAGTACCACTTAGCTGGATGGAATTATTTTCCAAAAATGAGAAGGCAGAGAAAATATTTATAAATGCCATACATCAGTTCTCCCATAGGTTTTGAAAAGATCAGTGAGAAGCAGTTGAACTGGGCACAGCTCAAACACTGCTGAAAGCAAAATCTGCACTCAATATGGAAATCAATACAGCTGATTGGCATGCAAAATGACTACAGAACAGAATTTTCAGGAATGTTTATAAGTCTCAAAGCAGCCTCAGTGGCAGACACAGCAGCTTACTGTGTGATGGCAATAACAGCAAACAGCTGAATGGACACAGGGAAATTGGGCATTTTGTCTGAAAGGACCAGATTCTCAAAGGAGCCTTTAACCAATCGTACAATTTATGAGTTTAACCAAGAAATAATTACTATCAGCATTTTCAATCTGCATAGCAGAAAAACAATTGCACAAATATGTCATTTTTCAAAAGGTGAAGGGCAGTTTAGTAAGTTTGGCTTACCTGTTGAGTCTGTTGGAAATAACTCGGTAGTTGAGTTTGGTAGAAGCAGCTCATCTGTTGAGTTTGGTAGCAGCTGTTCAGAAGAGTTGGGAGCATCAGTTCAGCAGCTGCTGTTAACAGTATCTTGCGAATTTTTCCTTTAATGGATGTATTGTTCATTATACTCCAGCATTATCATTTAGGATAGACCCAAGCCTTACTCTAGACTTCATGTTTGCCTGTCTTCATACAACATGTCTTGATTATACTTCAAAGTACTTGTAGCACACAGCAGTGCTCGTAAGTCTGATGGGGAATATATACTGAGGACAGATATTTGCCTGTAATCATAGCAGTAAGGAAGTTTAAGCAGAAAGTTTGTGAAGAGTATGAGGATAAAGTGAGCTATACACCAAGTCTGTCACTAAAGAGTTAACAGAAAGTTTTATGGGGAATGTAATTTTATTAATTATTGAATACATTTAGTCAGCTTTCTTGAGTCCTCCATCATCTCTCCAGAATAGAGCAATGAATTAACTGTTATGATCACAGAGGGAAAGGATGTTATCTGAGGCCAGATATAATACATCACAGATTCTTGCTTCATCTTGAACACAATTAAGGAAAATACCATAGAAGATGCCAGACTTAACAAGCAGATAATAAAACATTCCTGGTTAATAGAGTGGAAATGAGGCAAAGAAAGACAGGATCACTGAGAACTCAACTTTGATGTGGAGTCTGAGCATGGGTGACATCATCTCAATGATGACAACAGAGGATAGTTAATAGTTAAATAATAATCTTTAAAGCAGACTCCACTTAGCAGTGCTAAAAGTGATACCTCTGCGATACAGCGATGCGAGGTTGTGGAGCCAGGACAGAGACAGCTATTGGGAACGAACACTTTTACCCTGGAGACATCTTGCTTGGCCTAAGAAAATAAATTAGGTGATATGTAAGAGACTGAAAAATGAACATCCTCACAATAGCAAACCACAGTAAAGTAGGCAGATCAGAGGGGTCCAGCCATGCCGCTGTGGGTCTGCTGCCCACTCAGGGTAGTCTAAGTACATGGTACTCTTGGTACTGTAGCCTGTGACTTGGGGCCTTGGCGGAATATTGTAAGCTTGTTTCTCACCTACATGTGGCACGTGGGCTGCTTGCCTACTCATTGCACTGCAGGCCTGCTGCCTACTCATGCCGTGATAGGTACATTGCCCACTCACGGTACTATAACCCTGTTTCACAAAAGGCGCTCTAACCCTGTTGTCCACCCACAGCACTGCAGGCCCTTTACCCACTCACGTCATATTAAGTTGCCTACTCAGTGAAGCATAAGCCTGTGGCCCACCCTCCGTACCATAACCCTATTGCACTTTGTTCCTTGATGTGGTGAAATATATATCATTATCTCTACTACAATACGAGTATACAGCAGTTTCAAACACATCGCTCAATATGAATTTAGGAAAACAATAAGCAGCAAAATATGTGTTGAACCCAGTCGTATTTCAAGTTCATATTTTCTGCAAAGGTGCAACCCATGGCTTTGAAGTTAATAAGTTGGTAACTAATTCAAATAGTGAGTGAATGAATGAATGAATGAATGAAGAGTAAGTAAATGAATCCTTAGTTCTGAGTAAGTACAAGGTAGTTGGAAATTTAACAACTAGCAATACGGCGAGTCGTTTTACAATACATTTAAACATAGTTTCATTCTTAGGTTTTTCTTTATGATATACGTGGGCTGTGCCATACGCTGTCATGTTACAGCCTACAGGAATCAAAGGTGAAATGAAATGCTCACTTCTGACTGGCACAAATGAGAACTCTATTGTAACTGAGGCCAATTATTCAAGAATGGAAGAGAAATATCCTTACTTTCAATCTGTGAAGGGCTGTGGATCAACCAGACCAATTGCTTCTGAGTCAGTGAGCATTTTCAAAAAAGATTAAAGGGAGGAAAAAGTTCTCGCCTGGATCTATTTCTTTACAGTCACAGAAGAGCTCTGGCAGAAATAATCGACTCATTTGTGGAAATCACATTCACATATCTTAACTCAAAGAAAACTAGAAATATATTGTTTTCAGTTTCTCAGGCTTACATGAGTTGGCAGTCCCATACCACAGAAACACAAGAACTGGGGGGTGTTTGTAAATTATAACACAAAACAATCTGTTATTGCATTTAATATGAAGGTGAGCTTCTTCTGTAAAAACATCAAAAAGATACAAACCCGTACTGCGGAAGCACTCTAACAGAACTCCCCTTGAGAAAGTTTTTGTTTACATACAAAATAGTTTCAAACTATAATATCAAAAATCATGTATGCTTCTATGTATTTTCCATCAAATTATCTATTTCCTACCAAATTTTAAAACAATAAAATTCAAATTTAGGAAGATTGAAGTTCTTGACTCCCGAGTGATTAACTATGTCTCTGACATGTAAAGAAGTAATGTAAAAATCAGTTCCATTCCATTAGAGTGTTGATTCTGTATATAAGTATTCAAGTGTTATCACATGCACACCATCTATTAAATTTTTTCTTAATTTTAAAGCCTGTGCAGTAATCAGTGCCTTTATTTCAACATGTGATAAAGTGTATCTGTTTCGAAGATATGTGCATAAGAATACTGATGGTATTTTATCTTTCTTTGCAAATCAGGGTCATGTAGGAACCCAGATAAAAGGATAAAGATTAATTTCAACACAATCTTCAAGTGATTATGTGACCACACTGCATGCTTCCCAAAACTGGATTTGAAAACAGTATATGCCAGTTGAGACTCATGTTTTACTCATGGTGGATCCAAAAATAGGTAACTAGTATCTAAGTTTCTTCAGCTGGTTTACACACTTGCATGCCCAAGTCCTGATACATGTTTCAGTGAATTACAAGAACAAGTTTTGTGTGATAATGCTGCATTTAAGCTACCCCAGAGCTTCCATAGATGCAACATGAATCCACATGTGTGTGCTTCAGCAAGCTGTGACTGAATGTCTTAGTTAGGATTTCAATTTCTTTGATGAATCACCATGACCAAATAGCAAGTTGGGGAGAAAAGTGTTTATATGGCTTATACTTCCACAGTACTGTTCATCACTGAAGGAAGTCAGGACAGGAACTCAAACAGGTCAGGAATCTGGAGGCAGGAGCCGATGCAGAGGCCATGGAGGGGTGCTGCTTACTGGCTTGTTCCTCATAGCTTGTTCAGCTTGCTTTTTTTTTGTAGAACTCAGAACTGCCAGCCCACGAATGACACCACCCACAATTGGCTTGGCCCTTGTCCATTAATCACTAATTTAAAAAATGGCCTACATGCTTGCCTACAGCCCAATCTTATGGAGGCATTTTCTTAATCGAGGTTTCCTCCTCTCAGATGACTTTAGCTGTGTCAAGTTGACACAAAACTAGCTAGGACACTGAGTCTGAGTTCTTATGGTCTCCACACGTTCTTCATTCTCAGGATCATCCCACAGGACAGTGGATTCTGACTGTGATGGAAACTCAGTCAGAATGGGATACACACACCCTCAATGCTTTGCAAGCCTCGAACCAGCAATGGTATGTTTCCAAATTGCCTTTCAGTGAGTAGACCAAAATGATTTCATGGCCACATTGTGTGTGAGAGATGCTGAAAATTGGTTCCATCAATATGTCAGCATGGCTGAGGAATAAGAGAAGGAGAAGTTCTCTCTACAATGCTCCCTACAGATTAGAGACAGGCTATAGGTGTCTTTACCTGTTAAACAGTCTACTGCTATATTTTAAAAGAAGTTTTATGTTTTCAATTTTTTTAAGATTTATTTTTTATTTTTATCACGTATATGTGCCTGTGTCTTTGCACATATATATAAAAGTGCCGAGGAGCGCATAGTAGTGAGTGGAATGCCCTAGAGCTAGAATCTCAGGCAGCTGTAAGCCACCAAGTGTGCTGGAAATTTAACCCAGGTCCTCTGCAATATCAGCAACTGTCCTCAACTGCTGAATTACCTCTCCAGGACCTTTATGTCAATTTTTAATTGACACATAAAACATAAGCATGACCCGTATGTATGGGACACTTGAGATGTTTCAATACACATACACCTTTTGTATTGTTTAAATTAGGGTAAGCACGTATATTTTTCATACTTTTATCATGTCTTTATAATTAAAAAAATTCAAATACTTTCTTGTACTATTGTGGAATACACAAAGGAAATATTGTTCTCTGTGTCAACCCTCCTACTCAATAACACACCAGAGCTTTGCACTCATGCCTCGCTACCATTGGCCAACTGTTCCCCATTCTCTTCCATCTTCTTCTGTCCAACCCACAGTGATTACCACACTAATCTCAAATTTTATGAGATCAACTATGTAGAATCCACATACAAAACAGACCATGTAAACACAATAGAAACATCTAGGCCTCCAAACCCGCAGATGGGACTTATAAATCCACCAAAGAATGAAGCCAAACTGGGAACTCATGGTAGGAAGGTGGAGACAGGAACTACAGCAGAAGCCATGGAGGAGTCCTGCTGAGTGGCTTGCTACTCAAGGCTTGCTCAACCTGCTTTATAGCATCTGTAATCACATGACCAAGGGTGGTACCACCACCTATGTGATGGGCCCACCATATCAAACATCTTTTAAGAGAATGTATCATAGGATTGCCCATAGGCAAATCTGGTAGACATTTTCTTAATTGACTATACTATGTATCAAATTGACATATAAACTAACCAGCACACACACACACACGCATGACATGCACGTGCATGTGCATGTGTGTGTGCATGTGTGTGTGTTTAGCTATGCCTATATGCACACATGTGCTCATGTGTGAAGTCCTAAGGATAACCTACATGTCATCTTCTAACACACCATCCACCTCCATTGAGACATGACCATTCACTGGCCTGGAGCTCACCAAGTACGCAAAAATGGCTGGCCACAGAGCCTAGAGGTCTTCCTACCTCAACACTGTACCACCATGCATAGCTTTAAACAGAAGTCATGTAGTCTTCCATGCTCCAGACCCAGACAGTAATATGTGTGGGTGTTATGATAATCATTTGCTAAAAATAGCAAATAGAATAAGAATGGCTTTATAAAACAAATATTCACCATAAATACTGGAGACAGCATATAGATATTGCTGATAGTATTTGTTTCTTTGTTAACTGGGCCAGTTGGAGTAGGCAAAGTTTCATTCCTTGTAAAACTCTGTTAAAGATGTCTATAAAGTGTCCCTCATCTCATTCCTTCCTCACGTGATACTTTCCATGCTGTTCAATAAACATAGAGTAAAGTCCTTTGCACAGAGATAGCTAAGACAAGACAATATTCAAGCAGGCAAAGAGTCAAACTAAACTACAGAACTGGGGAGACTTAAAACTGTTGCACACAGAGAGAAGTAGAGAATTCAAATCTGGGTTTACCCTCGGTAAAATTTCTCCAAGGGGAAATGCTTTTAATTTTTTTTTCCCTTAATGGGACACTGATACATTTTGGGTACTCTGAGGTTATTACTAATGCATTCAAACCAATGCAAATGAGCCTTTTCTTCTTTAGTCTGGATGCCGAAGGCAGAGCCCCAGGCCCCTTTCCATGTAGCATCATTAGCTGGGCACCTGCAGGCTTTCCAACATCAGGCTTCTCTGGATCCAGAGCAAGGATGGTAGCTGGAGGAGTCCCTCAGGACCAAGATCACTGTCTATCTCAAAGACACACATATTGCAATGCTCTGTGGGTAAGGTGCTGTGTACTGTGAAAAGGAAGTATATGAAAACAGCCCCAAATCTCACTTCTTAGAGAAACTACAAATCATCGACTTTACCCTGGACCCAAATCTGCTGCATCATTGGTAGAGGTGGGACTGGAGTCAGTGCTCCAAGTATTGTTACAGAGGGAGCAAGGTGTTGTACACAGCTCATCACGCTGCACTGCCATACAATGAATGTACATAACCTCTATCGATCCAAAGGCCAGAGGTTGGCTGCCCCTCACTTTAATGTGTGGTCCTTGGACTCCTCAAAGGCAAAGATTTCAACACTTCTGTAAGAAAGTGAGGCTTAGCTGGGCAGTGTTAGCATACGCCTTTAATCCCATCACTCAGGAGGTAGAGGCAGGTGCATCTCTTTGAGTTCAAGGCCAGCCCGTTCTACAGAGTGAGTTCTAGGGCAGCCAGAGTTACAACAGAGAAACCCTGTCTTGAAAAAAAAAAAGAATTTGAGGCTTATGTTGATGGTAAGTGATGTATTGGACAACAGGTTTAGCAGTCAACTCTTGTCCATATACCTAGGAACTGATCCAAAGCATAGGTAACACACACATAGTTTTGTCACAGAATGTGGCCAGATGTTAACATATAGTACTTAAACTTAGTGGCCCAATTTCATCTTCTGCGTGAGATCTCCTATCCCAAAGAGTCTCAGGCTGCCTGTGTCTAGGGATGTTAGATGCTAGAGATTAGGGAAGTTGAGAATTACAAACATTCACTTCATTCTTAAGTCTCCTTTATTACCTCGTGGTTCAGGTGATTTAATATTTTCCCACGATTTTTTTTTTCAGATAC
Source organism: Cricetomys ansorgei (assembly GCA_026225945.1). NCBI lineage: Eukaryota > Metazoa > Chordata > Mammalia > Rodentia > Nesomyidae > Cricetomys > Cricetomys ansorgei. The sequence continues at coordinate 7,400,934 of JAMJFZ010003960.1, forward strand.
ATAATAGCTTTCACTTTTAACTTATTTTCAAACACTCCACTTAGAATGGATTCCAAGGACACTGTATATTGCCAATAACATTCCTGTTGTACTGTTTTATGGGACAATAATCTGGCATCCTAGTGGGGAAAATGACCCATCAGCCTGTAGCTAATTCACTCGAGATGTTTATTATTGCTTCGTAAAACATCACCGCAGTGTTATGATGAGTGAATGGTAGGTAAAGCATTTTGATATCTCAATCGTTGTTTATAACAAAGGGGAAAGAGAAAGGGAAGAGAAAACAGATAGGCAGGCACATATGTGCATGTATGCAAAAAAGGATAGCAAAGACAACTCATAAAATAAAGCCAAGGTTATGCCAAGTACATGTACCTTTCCCCTAATTGATTTAAAATGCAAAAATCCCAAACAGAGCTAGCTGTCCTCTATGCCTTCAGTAAAGGTAATTAAGTTATAAGTGCCTGTCTTGCCAATGCTGTTGAGTGGTTTACTAGAAATAAATTGGACACAACCCACATGATCAGAAAGGACTTGTGATTTAGTAGAGCCAAACCACTGGTACACAGAAGGAATGGTAAGTATAAATAAAAACAAAGCCTCTCTCAGCACATGAGAGATCCAACCTTCAGCCTCAGGCACGAGAAGTGCAAGAAGCCACACACCGCACTCACCAGCTTCCATGGGCTGCGCTTAGAGCTCAACATCTGTGCTGCCAGTGCAATCTAGTGGTTCAGACAACTCTTAATTGAATGTTCTTTTAAACGTATAATTTAACCCCCTCTGCTGCAATTAAAATCAAGCTCTGCTTTGCGGTCTCTCTGCAAAAGTAAGCCTTGCCTTGGCCTCTGCCCTCACTATTCCTCTGCCCTCTGACCTAACGTCACTTCCTGAGCTCTGTCACCTCCACATACAAACGCTGTAGGAGATGGAATCGGAGTAAATTTGTTTCATAATCCAGAAAATGCAGATCATAGAGAGTGTTAAGGAAGTGTTTCTATTAGCTTCTTCTCTTTAGTAGATTTTAATAGAATCATTTAATTTTTAAAATAGCCTGCAGCTGATATAACAAGGAGTCTCAGGAGTTGCATACGCTGTTTAGAACTCTTTGCATACGGCAATCCAGTATCTTTCTCTTTCTCGTGTTTGCTGTTCCTCTTCATCAAGGTCACAGCTGGAAGCAGGGAAGATGCCACCTCCACAGATTCTTCTGAGCAAGAAAGTTGAAGCTTCGCTCTAGTGCTAGACAGGAAGAAACAGGAGTGAGGGGGGGAGCACTTCAGTTTCATGAGATGCAGTGTGCCCTCAGAATGGCCAGAGCACTTCTAAAGTCAACCATGCTGGCTTCTGATATTGAGTTTCCATGCTGTTTCTCAACAGTAGCTTCCATGAGTTTCTCAACTCATAATGCTTCAGCTGTGGAGCATTTTTAATTTATACAAGTAAGAAAGTGGGGAAGTCAAACACCGAAGCCATTTCTCTCCTTCATTTACCTTTATTCAAAAGGTACCAGAGGTCTGTGAGGGAGTTAAGGATTTTATGTGATGCACCACTGATGCTCAGTGGAGCAACTCTCTGGTGCTTGAATTCAATGACCGCTAATTCCTGTGTATTTTTGGATGAATATGAGCGCATGTATAAACATATGTGTATATGTGTGCGTGTACGTACACAAGTGGTTATGTGTCTATGCACATATGCACGTGAATGCATGTATGTATGTGTGCATGTGTCCATGAATAAGTGTGTGTACACGTGGACACATGTGTATACATGTGTGCTGTGTATGGTCGCATGTGTATATATAGGTGTGTGTTCATATATGTGTATGTGTATGTGCATATGTGTATGCATGTGTGTATCTATGTCCAAGTATATGTGTTTACGTGTGTACATTCCTGCATAATTAAACCAAGTGTATTAAGGTACAATTTATAATCCATAATCTTCACCTACTTAAAGTGAACACTTCCCCTGTTGCTTTGGGAAAATCACAGCACAACGCCACTAGCACCGGCCAGCTTTAGAACATTCATTCACACCACAGGTGTCTATTTTATAACATCTGTTGTTTTTTTTTCATAACTGTTGCATTTTATACTTGTCACTCCAGTCACCTGGAGCATGAACGTGCTAATTCAGCATGTGTGGTACAGAACACATATTCCTACCGAGACAATGACTTTGATCTGTGTAAGTACATACTGCAAAGCATACGTTTTACAGTGACAATGCTAAAATGTCTATTATTTTAATATGATACTCTTCAAATGGAATTGAACTGACATGCCTTCTCTCCGAGGGAAAATGAGTGACAAGGAAAGTTCCGCTAGATTTTGCTACCACTTTGCCTTTCGATGAGTCCTGTATAACTGGCTTAGAAATGGGCCCCACAGTTTGGAATCCAGATCCTCATTTTCTGTTTTCTTTATTACTGACTTCCAAGTGTTTTTATATATAATTTCATGCTCCTGACACCAAACTCAACTACTTCAGGTGAAATACAGCACCCACTGCACATGGGATTGGGGCAAAGGTGAAGCAACTCAACCCCAGCATCAGTTTATATTGAGGAGAACACTGCAGGGCCTGAGTCTGCTCAGCTATTTGGGTGGTGCTGTCCACATACTCGAAGCGAAAAACGCAACAACATCACTGCTAAATAGTCGCTCTGAAATGAAATTGGACAGAATCTAATATACAGGGATGAGGTTAGGCTTTGAAATGCTGGCTTTTTTTTTTAATGTTTCAGTTCAATCTACTGTAAATTTTGCTAGAAAGCTTCTGTGAGGTTGCAAGATAACCTGCACGCAGATATGAAAACACTAGTAAAAGATGGGGTCTCATAGGATCTCCCTGAGGAAAGTGGGTGCACATACAATGAATGTGCTCAGGGTGATTGTGGTGTCTGGTGTGTACAGCTCACACAATCTCTGCCTCACAGGTGGCTGTGTTCCCTGCTGCAATTAGTGGCAGCCTTGTCCCCAGAACACTCATTAATCTGGTTTTCAGGAGCAGCCCTGACTGATGGCAAACTTCTACAAGGGAAGATTCCATCTGTGAATAGAACTTACAGCTTGATGTTCGTTGTTGTCAAACAGGAACTGACAACTTTTATAAACGAGTGCTGAAATGCTTACTTGGTGATGTCAAATCTAGAAACAGAAGGTGTGAGGTCACAATGGATCATTAAATTCCCAAACCTACAAGCTAACAGAACTCCTTGCAAAGCTGCCGACCACCAGGAAGTTCCTTGGAATGTAGACCTTGCCACTCGAGAGAACCTGTTGGAGTAACTAATGAATGCAACCAGGAGCAAATGTCTTCCTTTCACAGTTGAATCATGTGTCACAAAATCTCTGTGAGGTTCAGGGATTAAGGAAATCCATTCTTAGACCCTAACTTTCCATAGATCCTCCTTCTTGATATCACCATATCTAAGATCAGCCTAGACTTCGGGTTAGTTCTTCCAACCTCTCCTTACAAAGTCCTCCTCCCATTTTTCAAAAGGTAAATATACCTTAGGACAACATAGAGATCATTCCTGGTTCAAAGACCAGGGTGATGAAACACATATGAAATGCAAAAACAAAACAAATAAAACCCCACACCCCAAGAAAAACAAAGCAATTTTCTTATAGTTAAGAGAGAGTCCAGCAATAACATAAAATGAAGATGGACTGGGTGGCACCCATCATCTGAAATCTCAATACTTTGGAAGCTAGAGCTATATAGCAACACACACATACTGATGCAAATACGGAAATGAATTTATTCTATGTTAGCAACAAAGGCTCAAGATCAACACATCTATCAGCTCAGATTCTCTCAGTCCACACATCCACCCTGTAGTACAACTATCTATCTATATGTATCTGTCTGTCTATATCTATCTATCTATCTATCTATCTATCTATCTATCTATCTATCTATCTATCTATCATCTATTTATCTCTCTCTATCTCCTTCTCCTCTCTCATTATAGTAAGGCTCAAGGTTTCCAGTCTCTTAGTAAACAGACCTCAACTGCTTTGAATGAAATATTCTCAGTAATGTGTCTTATAATGAATTGGAACACATTTATATTTCATAAGTATCTCATTTTAGGAAATCAGTTTGTACCATGAGGCAGAGTCCCACTAAGTTTTGAACTCTTTGACTGCTAAAAAAATTTAATTCTCATTGCTAAACTTTTTACCTTAATTTATGCTAGCTCTTAGAATGCTTTTACATGCAACACAGTGGAACACAGAGTGACATTTTATTTGGCAAATTAGATTAAAAACGAAATTATTGGAAATAACTGCAACTCTAGTATTATTTAACTGTTTGTGAAACTCCTCTAACGGTGCAAGTATATTTCCAGCTGTGATTTCACCGATTTTTTTTTTTACATAAGCACAAGAAAAACCAGCTTCCAGGATGAGCTATATTAATTTAGAACTACAGTAATTTAATCTCAATGAATGAAATGTCATGCTTTTTGGAGAACTGGTAAATGTGCCTCCGGCAGCTGCCTGGGTTATAGAATCATTTTTGGTCCAGTTTCTTAATTACCTGCCTCTCAAGGTAGAGAACTTAAATGGAACCTGCTTAAAGCTACCTCACCTTACTTTTCTGCAGCCATGAATAACAACGAACACTGGGAAATCTTAAGAAAAATCCCACACTTGGGTGGTCATTAGAACAGTGGCTGTGTGCTGAGCCACAGGATCACCCCAGATAAAGAAGGTAATTTTGTCATACGGTGAGAAGCATTTAGAAGTGTTCAGCAGTCAGTCCTTAAGGCAGATTGTGTGACTGCCAGAAAATAAGTCTGATTTGACTAGCAATTCTTCTTACAATTGAATTAGCTTTTTCAATCATTGTATTAAATTATGTATGAGATGCACCCTTTTCCCTTTACTGTTCTCTGGACATCTTATTAATATGGTCAGTTGGACTCTTGAGCTGGTGAGTGAGTGACACCCTGCCTTGCACTGGAGGACTAAGTTGGAGTCAACAGCATAGTTATTCTTTACACGGTGAGTAAAATATGACCTAACTCCCCCTCTGCACTGTAAATTCCTGCACAGAAAACTGTGGCTAAAATTAGTACATAAACAGATTTCACATGAATTTAGAGTGCATGCTTCTAACGAATAGCTGAGCGGCAGCCAATCACAGCCAAGGTTAGATTGCCAATTGGTTAGACAGTGCCCATCTTTACAAGAGCTCACCACATCCACACACTTGGAAAATACCCAGAAACAACCAAGAAAAACTGTTCTCCTGCCTCACTTTCTCTGCTGAGGTGGCTCATCTTGATTGCCAACTTGATTGGCTTAGGGAAATGAGAAGCCTTTGGGAGACTGAGTGAGGGCGTTTCCTGACCGCAGTATCCCATGAGGGCTCTGACACAGTCAACAGTGTAATCTACAGATGAATTCACAGTTTGAGCACATTACAGAGAGGTGGTTGTAAAAGAAAGGGAACCAAACAACCAAAGGTGACAAAAGGCTGATTACTGGTCTACACACTGCCTGCCTGGGTCTCGAGGGGTGCTCTCTGGGGCCTGCTGGATTCTCTGTGCTGCCTACCTGGCTCTTGGATGCTCTTTGTTCAGATAAACACTGCCACATTTATTCTGTGTGATATTTACTTTTTCATTTTAAGAAGAGATGTAAAGTCTTAATTACCTAGATGTTTCTATGGAAACCATTTTGGAAAAATCTACTAAATTAAGTATCTATTGCTCATAAGAAAACAGTGTCCTCTATATCACTGTACTATTAAGATGAGGTGCATCCATGGACACAGCAGGGAATGGACCGGGTGGCGGAAGAAGTAAGTGACCCACATTGGATCCACATACAAGTACGAGAAGCAGGATGCTGAAGACCACTTGTTTCCCCATGCTCATTTCAGCACTATTCTCAATAGCTGAGAACCCAAGGCAGCCAGCTCCTCAGCTGAGAAGTGGATGATGAAAATTTGCACATCCCCAGGGAATGGTGTTCAGCAATAAATGGGTCAAATTCAGCCCTGGTGGACCTTGAAGGCATTATTCTGTAGGAAGGAGACAGACACAGAAAGACAAACGTGTCTTGATCTTACTCACAGCAGGGCTCAAAATAGTGGATCTCAAAAGTGGACAGAAATAGTGATTTCTAGAGATGAGGAATTTTAGGGGGAAGAGAGAATGGGTGGAAGGCAGCGAGTGGTCACTACACCGTAGCTAGACAGGAAAAGGGATTTCCCTTACCATATTGCACAAGGGTGACTACAGTTAACAATAATGCTTGCATATTTCACAATAGCTGCAAGGAAGACTTCGAACAATTCACTGCCAAGGCATGATGAATATTTGAGGTGATAGGTGGGTCAACAATTATTATTTGATCATTATACGATGAATAAGTATATTGATATGTCACATTTCAGCTCATATTGTGCAATTATGTGTGGTTCATAGCAATGTAAAATGAAAATAGATAATAATTCCAAGAAATAGCATTCAAAAAGTATTGAATAAATGTCATGGTGACAACTTTATCACTTTTCTTTCCTGATGGGTGTATAGGTTTCTATATTTGTCTTCTCTTCGTCATGGTACTCATCAATTTTAATTTAGATTCTTGAATTTCAATCTTCATGTTGGTTAGGTAACTTTAAGGCTTTTTACTCTTCAGTAGCAAATTCTCGTCTGTGAAACACAATTATTCTTAAAAGTGATTTTGAACTGAAATAAAGAAGTAATTAAAATAGAGTACAGATTATAAACTAGAACACTTTAAACCCCCCACTTCTTTTTACAATATCCTATTCAGTATTTACTTTCAGTCAGCCAGCTGAGAAACTGTGGTGAAAATGGGATATTTCCCAGTGCCCCAAATAAAAAAGGGCTTCTTAAGAGGAAGTTCAAATGAAATTCCTACAGGAAAGAAGCACACTGCAGGACTGCACTGGTAGAATTCAAATTCTGTGGCACTCTGGGAAGGCGGATATCAGTGAATTTTCAGGAATATGGGAAGAGAAAGACTAGCTGAGGCAGAGGAATTTTGATCACCGAGCCTGCTCTGTGTGGCATATCCCGGTGGGTACATGCCATTACTTACCAATTTACACTCCACACCAGGAAGTGAGTCCCACTTCAAAGTATCAACACTGGATGGCAATGGCATGTCAGCCTGGGTTCCTCTGTGTGACAAAAAAATAAAATAAAAAAGAACTTTGATGGTGATACTGGCAGTGTAAGGGGGCTGAGGCAGGGCTGCAAATTGAGGCAACCAATCCTGGTTGGACTGGAAGGAACCAAACTTTCCTCTCAGTTTGTCTATAAAAAAAAACCTCAAAAAATAAAACAGGATAGTAAACTGTTACAAACTACGAAGGAAGATCTTTTCCTTGTCCCCCTTTTCCTCTTCAAACGTGAAATGATGCTGAACTGACATTGCTGCATCAAAGGACATGTGTGTTGGGTAAATTTCAACGCCGCAGAAACAGTTTGTTAACTGATCGGCATAAAATCACCACTGACTATTGCTACACAGAAATGTTATTAGTCTAATTTCTGATGTACTGCATGAAGCAATGTGGCCTGGAAAGAGGAATACATCAAAGCCTTTGACTTCTCTTTCTAGAAGTAAATCTGTCCTGAGAAAGCAGTCTTAAATGAACATTGCCATACGATAAAACATTATTTAAAAATGGTGAGCCCTTTTTAATGACAGGGCACCTAGAGCTAACTGCCTATAATTGGCTCTTCCGAAAACATCGTCCTTGACGCCCTCTTCATCTGTGACCTCCTCAGCCCTAACGGTGTGTCTTCTAGATCTTTCTTCACTTGTATTTCCTACTTAATATTCAAACACTCACACAGCTGCTTTCTCCTTTTTTTAAATAGAAGATAATAATTCATGTTTTGGATTTATAAACAACTGGGATAGACAGCTCCCATCACCTCTTTCTGTGTTCCCCACACCTCACGTACCAGGAAACTGACCTTTCCTGAGCCTAGCTCCAGCACTTTCGTTCTCCAAGGCTTCTGCCTCCATTCTGTCCTACTGTGCACAGCCCACTGGGAGGGAGGCAATTAAAACCCTTTTCACTCAGCTCCTGTGACGTCCTCTGTGGTCCTGTACTGAATGCTACCATACCTCCCTGTGTGTCTCTTTCCTTACAGATCCCAGTGTCTGTTCTGTTCTCTGCCCTGGAACATGAGCACAGTGGCAGCCGCTTCTACATGTCACCAGCAGGTATTCTTGATGCTCTGCCGCTCTCAGCAGAGCATTCCTTGTCATCTCTTGGTTCCGGTGGGAAAGAGCCATGTCAACCCTGTGTACAGAGGACATAAAGCGTGCCTCCCATACCCACACCCATCTGCTGACTGCTAACCAGGAGTCACAGATCTCATTAATATGTCTTCCTGACTGCTACTACATAGTAGAATTATGAAATTGCTATGACTTTTTTCTTTTTCTTTTTTCTCTCCTCTCCTCTCTTCTTTTCTTTTCTTTTTTTTCCCTTCTCTCTCTCTCTCTCTCTCTGTCTCTCTCTCTCTCTTTCTCTCTCTCTCTCTGGCAAGATTGTAACTCTGGCTGTCCTGGAGCTTACTCTGTAGACCAGGCTGGCCTCAAACTCTGCCTGCCTCTGCCTCCCAAGTGCTGGGATTAAAGGCATCACCACCACAGAACAGCTAATCCTCAATTCTTATGGACTCTTTTCTTATATGAAATATTTCCAATGTAAATTCATATGTCTTCTAAAACTGGATTTTCTCACTCAACTGGACATTGTAGAGATGTCCTCTGTATCATTGTTCGGAAGGCTTTCACGCCTGCAGTTTTCAACTGTGCTGTATGGCACACAACTTGTATGCCTTTCATACCCCAGACGAGACATTTGAGCACTGAGCCTGTGTGTGTTCCACAGTTCACAGTTGTGGATTTGCCCACCCACATCCTCTGAAGCATGTTCTCTCCGTGTCTTCCTAGGCTCCATTGCTAAGGGGTGAATTACAGTACCCCTGTGCCAGCATGTCTACCAGGCAATGTCAGGTTCCTATGCAAAGTGGCTATGTCATATTTTCCACCCAAAAGTGTACAACAGTTCTAAGTCACTACCAAAGCTTAAAAATCTGCACTCCAAACATTTTAATGTTACTCCATGTAAAAGTGTATTTATTTTATTCTAAATTTGCAATTAACCAAAAATTTAATTTTAAAATCTTCCCATGTGATCTCCTTCACATTTTCAGTTACTTTTTTTCTAATGGATTTTTTACCTCTTACTAATTTGTTAAATTTTAAAAATACACTGTCTATAAACTCACTTATAAATCTTATATTTTATGAATAATTGTTCCCAGAATGCAACTTTACTACAGACTTTATCAATGATTATTCTGAAAAGTCGTCTTTAAGTGTAATGTGGTAAAATCTACAAGTCCTTTTTACTCACTTGGAACTTTTATGTCTAAATAAACATATTTTCTCATGTGAGACTACCAATATAATTTGCTTATGCTCTAAAATTTTTCAATTCAATCTTACACCTTGAAATAGCTTGTCTTTTTGTTTATTTGTTTTTGTTTTTAAATTGACTTCATTGCTGTTTCTCCCTTGGAGCCAGTTCCACTATCAGATTTTCCTCACCTTTCCTTAATAAATTTATACTTCCTATGCTTACAATTTCTAATAATTCTTGACACAAGGATAGCATGCATGATGTACTGGAGATTCAATATCTGCCTCTGTACCCTCCAATTCATACTTTTTATACTTGTTATGGGGTTGTCTATGTATGATTCATTCTTTTCTCACTCCTAGAAAATATATCTTCATTCACCTATGTGATTGGCTATTGGTCGGCTTCATTGGTTGTAATTCAGCTCCTGCAATAAACCATAACAGTATAAACAAACCTTAAGGATTGTTTTAATATACATTCCCAGTGTCATGTTGGTCCTTGAAACTTTGAGCATGCACATGAAGTTTGGAATCTTGCATGTGATTCTACACACACACACACACACACACACACACACACACACACACACACACACACAAAGGAGAGGGAGGATAGGGATAAATGGAGAGGGAAAGTGAAGAAGGGAAACAGAAAGGGAGATACAGATGCTATGCTGGAGCTTTGATTAAAATATTTTGAATCTGAAAGTTAATATCAGAAGAGTAGGTGTCAACATTGGTTACCCAGGGTTGCGATAATATGCACCACATGCTGGGTGTCAGAACTGTCAGGATGATGGAAGCCTACAGTCAGGCTCTGCCACAGCTATGTTCTCTGCCAAGGTCTTTTGACTGGACTGCACCAATACAGGATGTTTTCTGGTTCCTACAGGAGTCACTCCAGTTGCCACTTCTGCCTCCACAGCCTTGCCTCCTCTGAGTCTCTGTTTCTGTATTTCCCTTTATGTTAAGAAGGAGATGTGATTTAGCCCCCAATGGAATCACATCTCTTAACTAGACATCTCCAAAACTATGTTTCCAACTCAGACCCTCTGCAGAGTCCAGAGGTAGTTCCATTCTACATGGTACAGCAACTTCTTACACCTTGTCATGAGTTTTGTGAACATAGTATGACTTTTTTCATTATATTTCTCTCTATACATATTAATTGAAGTCTAGATTTTCAAAAATCCTGACACAGCTTCTCTTCCACATTTTCTACAGCTATATTTTGTATTGATCACTTTACTTGGATATAAATAATTCATTATAAGTTGTTACAGAGGAAAAGAAATTAAATCTTTTCTGACTTATTTATTACCTAGAAAATTGTTAAATCATCAACAAATGGATTTTAGTCTATATTGTTACTGTCTTGCTAAATGTCATTAATGTTACAAAGTAACATTTAAGATCCACTATGAAGAAATATCAGACTTTAATTTCTACTTTGAACATTTTGAATACATAGTCTAATGTATTCAAGAAGTAAGTTAGTTTTCAAATTCTAGGTACAGTGTTTACCTAATGACCCTTAGTTCAAATTCCTTGGTCTTCTTCCAGCACTGTATATTCTTATTGATTTTCAGTCTGCTTAATATATCTTTCATGAGACAGGCATTTCAAAAGTATTCACTTAAAAGTTGGGTCTGTCAATTTTGCTTCATTGTCCTGTCAATTTTCTTGTTGCTTCATAAATTTAAGGGCTGCATTATGAGGCTCATCGAGTTTCTAGAATTGTTAAATCCCCAGCAACTGGACTTGCCTAATGTATACACTGGAATAGATTCTGTGATGAATGTCAATTAATCCTGATATTAATTAAGTAAACCCACTTCCCTCTCTTTAGCATTATATAGATGGATAGATGAATATATAGTACCGACTTGATAAAGTTGATTGCTTAAAGTTATTTTTTTAATTTTTATTTTTCTTATATATAAAATATATTATATTAATAAAAATATTTATTTTTTAAATTATTTTGCCTGTTTCATTTTTATACCTAGTTTTAGATGTTTTCTCATCGTGTGTGTGTGTGTGTGTGTGTGTGTGTGTGTGTGTGTGTGTGTAATCAGCTAGTGGCTATATCCTGAAAAATCATCTAATTAACCTCTTCTCTTTCCCCAGCCATGATTTGCTCATCTCCAACTTTTATAAATTTTATTTCTGCCTACTTAGTGGTTAACCTTGAAATTTTGAGATACATTAGTGTAGTAATGCTTGAATTCTTCTTTACCCCAAATTTCCATCTAATTACCCATGGCCTTAGAAAGGTCATCTGCAGCCTCTGAATTATAGGGTTTACTTCCAGCCTGCAAGCAAGCAGTCTCTAAGTTTGACCACAATCAATCCTCCCAAGCTGCTCCTATTCCTGTATAAATGCCTGTTTACTTGACCTTCCTTTTGCCTAATTCCTTGCTGTGTGATTCTCTTTAGTGAGAGTTCCTGCTAGTGAATCTATTAGTGTCTCTTTCAAGAGCACTGTGCATTAACTGACTATACAGTCTTTTGAATAAGAAAACAGCTTTATTTGGTCTCATTTTTAACAAAGGAGATGCTACATTTAGCTTTCTCTATGATGACAGCCATCATTTTTTCCCTTAGTACAATAAAAATACAATATATTTGCCCTGCTGAGAAAGCCAGCCTTTCCTTTAGCTGGTTCTACAGAGACTGCCTGCTTTGTGCTTCTCATTTTCTCTGCTGAGAGTGTTGCTGTGTCCATTCATGCTGAGCTGTAAACAGTGCCATGTCCACTTCTGATAGGCTGTGAGCAGTGCTGTGTCTATTCTTGGCTGGTCTGTGAGCAATTGTGTCCATGCTTGGGTAAACTGCTATGATGTTAGCTTTAAATCGCCAACTTGCTTCAACCTTGAACCATCTAAGTATGCCCCAACAGAGAAATTCTCTAGACCAGGTTGACTGGTGTCATGTCTACAGGGGATTATTTTGTTTATTAATTGAGGTGAAAGACCTCTCCTGAATGTAGGTGGCCCTGTTTCACGAGCTGGGCTCTGTGGTGTATAAGAGCAGAGGAAGCTGGTTTGTAACAGGAGTACACAGCAAGGATCTATGAGTTTATTCTCTCTCTGCTCTTGATCATGGACATACTGTCTTAAGTTCTTACTTTGAATTCATGCAAATTTGGTGTACTGTAAGATGGAATTTAAGCCAAAAATACCCCTTCTCTCCTAGGCTGTTTAGTGTCAGGGTTTTTCATCACATTTGCTGACATGAAGGAGACCATTTTCAGTCTTTGTCTACCCTGATGTTCCCATGGTACCCCCTGTCATTTAATGGTTGTTTTCAACCATCCTTCATGGCTCCTTACTGCAGTGTTGCAGCTCTCCAGACTCCCTGTGCAAATCGAAGAAGCATGGTCATGACCTCAAGCTCTGCTCTGCTCTGCTCTAAGTCTGCTGTCTCTGACCACATTGATAGTTCGCTGACAGATGTTTGGCCAAGGCCACCACTCTGTGTAACTGATTCTGATGCCAACTAACCATTTTACCAGGATGTTTTATTATAACGCGTCTTCTCGTGTATCTTTACTTCTAAAAGTTTCACTTCTCTGTGTTGTTAATTATGATAATGCTTTCCTTACTCTTCAACCTTTTTATTTCAAATTACTAAAGAGGCGTTCTCTCTGCAATCATTATTGCCATCACGCATTGTTTGATGTGGGCTTTGTTTGTGATTATGACACTGAGCTACCGTTTTGTGGAGCATAGTCTGTAGGCATTTTTGGGAGACAATGTTGACAGAGGTACTCAATTTGTCCTGAAGTACCAAGCTTAAGTGTCTCAGAAAGCACAGATAATACTAATGAGGAATGCCGCCATGACCTCTTAAAAGACAAATTTTCACCTCCTTCCAACACCAATAATTTGATGAGCAGTACTCTCTGTGCTCTCTCTGTCTCTGTCTCTCTATCTCTCTGCCTTTCTCCGTGTCTGTCTCTGTGTGTGTGTGTGTGTGTGTGTGTATTTTACATGGTTCCTTAAGTATTCCTGTACCTGATATGGATGCTTTTACATTTCTGTCTGTCTTTGGACCACATGTCACATCCAGCAGGTGCAGGACAGAGCAGGCACATCCTGAACAGTTCCCTGAGCTATTGTGGATCTTCCAGCCTGAAAGTAGCTTCTGCATTCCTTTAATGATCCTCTCTTCCTCCTTTCCTCTTTGTCCTTCTTTTGCACTGGAGTCTCCTTTTCTTTCCAGTTAAATGATTTAATGGATTTGTTTTTCTCTTCAGGTTTTCTCTGATCTAAGGTGAGTTCATCTAGGGTGTATGATGGGTTACTCTGCAGGAAACAGATATCTAACCATTTCTTTCAAAATACAAACCAGGCTGTGCCATCTACTATGTAATGTCAAGATAATCTATGAATTATTATTTCCAGAGGGTTAGTGAGACAACTGTACCCATGTCCATCATATCAATAAGTGATATTCATCATAGGTGATGAATGCACGTTCTGTAGCTTCTTTGTTGTTATTAGTTCATTGGCTGTTTTTGTCCTTTTAAGAGTAACAAGCATAGCCCCGAGTGTCTACTGTTAGTGAAGAATATTCAGAGTACAAAGTACATTACTTAGAAAACTATAGCACTAACATACCAGGAAACCATCTTCGTGTATATTCAAATTATTGGCATTTCAGAATGCTTAAAGAAGTGGGGAGGAAAAAGAATCACCACCCTACAGTTAAAACCAAAAGAAATTCAGAGAGCCAAGCCAACACCTTGAATCAAAACATAATTGAGATAATAATTTTCAAGTCAGACAACATGTTCTGAGATTTATGTACATGATAGGAATGTTGACTTTATACCTCAAAGCTTCCATTCTGTACACTGGATCTCTCCTCGCCGTTCTCTACCCTCTGAGTGACTAGACCTGTGACAGCCTGTAGGGACCGCAAGCTGAGAAAGGAGACCATGTAGTTTTGGAAAATTCTTCCTTTCCCTCAGTCAATGTTCAGGAGTTCAAATATGTGCTGAGAATCTCCTAAGAAGGCTACTTTATTCAAGAGGGCCTAAAGGTGACAAACTCAACAACATTAAAGGTTTGACAGAAACACAGGGCTTTATCTTCTCCCTCTGAGCCCTGACTTGTGCACACTCATATTAAATATGAACTCAAAGCCAGAGACTTACAACAGAGGGAGAGGCTTGAACAGTCAAGATGGCCAAGGTTGGTATCCTTGGGCAAAGCAGAGAAGCACAGGGCGGGAGGAGACAGCACAACAGGCCTGGAGCTGGAACCCTTCAGGGAACGGCCCCTAGACCTCTGTATAGCTCGCCTTCCCTCAGATCGACCCAAATACTTTTCAGCAATCATTATTTCCTAGCACCACCTCTGCTATTACACTCATTTGCCACATGTGCCCCATTCTTCGGTCAATGGAATTATTCCTCCCAAACAACTCCTCGTTCACATTTTCTGTATTTTTGTTATACCCTTCTTTCCCTGATGAAACCATGGCCCAGTTCAGCAGTCTGCCGATCTCCTAGGTGATATCATCAGTGATGGCTGCTATGACCTTCCCTGCAGTAAATACTTACACACACACACACACACACACACACACACACACACACACACACAGAGTGAGAGAGACAATTTTTTCTCTTGCAGCTTAGAACAAATTTGCACATTATGTAAATACACAATATGGAAAATAAGAAACAAGATTTCATATTTGTTTGTTTTTCCAGTTACCTACAGCAGCTTGCAAATCATCTTGAACAAAATTAAAAATTAGAAGGCATAAAGATATGATGAGTGCTAAAATATGCTTTTTCTTTTTTCTCATACACTTTAAAATGGCTCTATATTCAGAAATGCTATTCATTTCTATAGTTTGTTGCAATTATGCTAAATTTGTGTATTACTACTCCTTACCTAGATATGATGATCAGAAGAAGTCATGTCATTTGTTCAGTTCATTTAAATGGGCAAAATGAGTTTCAAAAACCAGACCGTTAATGACAGATCAAAGAATACTGTATATTTAATAGTTCTTCATGTTTTCTTAAGTAAGGAAATATATTGTCAATTATGGACTAACAGAAAGTGGAGATTAGACTAACTCACTGGTCAATAAATCTATAATGAGGAAACCAATTTGTCACACTTAAAATATATTATATATGTTATTGTTAATCTTAGAAATTAATAGGTTAATTAAAATTATGCTCAAGAGTACTGAGATCTGATTTAAAGGAGACCAAAAAATCAAAACTGTTTGCAACCAAGAATGACTCTTCCAGACACATCTTCCACCATCCCAGAGCCTCCTCCAGTTTGTTCCTTCCATGCTATGATTTCCCTTTTACTCAAAGACTTTTGATCCGATTTGCATGAAGGGTGAAGCTACCTGCAGCCTAAAGAAGTCATTTCTCTTGAAACCTGCTTGAGGTCTGTTCAAACCCTGTCAGATTAAAAAAAAAAGTAAGCATGCAGTCATTATAAAGTATCACACTCCTATTGATGCTAGCATTTCAACACATCCACTGTGTTTTTAAAAAAAAATCCTTAACCTTATTCTCCAGGACAAGGACATTTAGTCTTAGTTAGCTTAAAGTTATAAGTTTGCAAGTGTAATAAAGTTTTGTCATTTTTTTATCAACTTTGAAAAACAAGTATAACTGAAGAACACTATTTACAGTAGATGAACTCAATTATGTTAATCATCAATAAACCTTAACACAACAAACAACACACAGATAGAGATAGAAAGACAGAGAGAGGCAGAGACAGAGACTGAAATGGCAGAGGAAGGAGAAAATGCTGTAACCTCTAAATTCTCATCTCTGTACACCCGTGCTGTTTTATGTTTCTCTCACTGGTTACAACCTCAACCTTACAGCATCTCCATCAGTTGTGTTTTCTGCTTTGCTAAAAGAAGTTTGAATATAAATTTGAGTATAAAATGATGATGATAAAGTGTACTTCCTTTGAAGACAATTTTATTAAATAGTGGGAGAACTCTTAGGAATCTTATGACATTGAAGTTCTCTTTGCTCATTTTGAAACTCGGGCCATTTCTAGGACTTCCCATTTTACACATGATGTTGGAAAACGTAAATATATAATTTTTAAAAATGATTTGAATACAATTTCAAAGTGCATAAATTAAATAGCCCAACTTTTTTAATGACTCGGAAGTTAGAATCATTAAAGAAATCATAATCTATACACATTTGTAATCCTGCATTTGGGTGAATATTTTTAGAATTAAAATCCTTTTCTATTGTGCTACAATCAATTATATGTGGATACTCTGATGAGTGAAGTCCCATAGAGCCATTTGTATGGCTTTTTTTAAGTTTGCAAATCTATTTAAGATGACACAAAACCCCACTGGAATAGAAACCATCATTCACTTGGGTTATATGAGGGCTCAGAAGAGAGAGGTTCTTAGTCTAAGACCATTTTAGATACTGTATCACTATTTGCATAGTATAAATTTAGACAGAGGGTACAGCATCTGCCCCCAGATGCATGTATAGTCTAGTCTCCTCCCTTTAAAGCAGTGGTTTTCAGAGCCACAGAGAGCTCTTCTCAGCCCCCACCCCCACCACCACCACCTGCTTTCTAGCTGTTCTGATGTGTCTTTGTAGGGGTTCCTGTTGTGTCCTGCTGTATCCTCACCTCAACCACTCGGACACAGGGGCCCAGCGAGTGATTCTTCATAAGTTGATTGAACATCACCTAAAACCACTTTGCATGTCTTACAAATGAGAATATGTTTGCATTTTATTTTATTTCATTTTATTTTATTTTATTTTATTTATTTCTATTTATTTTAAGTACATAGCATGAGCTTAAAAGTGTGCCCTGATACCTAAGCTAATATTCAGTTTTAAATATCTCAGAAAATCTTTTCTTAACCTGTGATTTTTACCATATGGAGCTCAAATATCATTTTCATGAATGCTTAATGTGTTCTCTATTTTTTTAATATCTAGACAATGTTCAAATTCGTAGCCATGCGGATATTACAATATATTATATGCTGCATGTGAGCATCTCTTGGCAGCTCCTGGGTGTTATGATGCTGATGTGAATCCTTGTCATTGTTTACATTCCATGATTAGCTTTGTGAAATTTGCAAATGTGCACATTTCTAAGTCTCACTAGTCAGTGTAGTAGGATGCTTTGCCAAGAAGCTTTTTGTTATGAGCAGCCCTCCTTATGGTTACATGCTGCTCGGACATCTGGGAAGAGCTCAGGATGTAAAAGAGGCAGTGGCCAGTTGGCAACTGAGTGTTAGTGGGAGAACAAGCAGACCCAAGCTCATGATAGAAGACAGTTGACGGGATGACTTGTGAGATGCTAGCAGCTCCTGTTCTCTAAGCTAAGAACAGCTAAAAAGGGCAGTGAATTTTTCTCTCTCTTTCTATCTTTACAGGACACCTGCAAGAGTGAGAAAGATTTATATCTTTCCTGTCTCTTCTTAGAGTTAGAGAGTAAAAGGTGCAGTGTGGATCTGCTACTGTTAGGAATCAGTTACAAGCAGGAATCTGTGACAGTAGCAGTTGGGGCAAGAGAATGGGTATCAGAATTCAGTTGGAAGCAGCGCTCCAATGTGGAGCAAGATAACAGCTTTTAGGACAACAGGAGCCCTCAATCACAGTTCAAAAAGGAAATAGGTATTAGCTGATATTATTGTAGCTCAGTGATGTGAGGTTAATTTAAAGGTTACACTGAAATAGGAAACAGAAAATACTCATCACTTACCAAGACTCAGAATATCTTGATTTTCACTTGTAGAACTGTGTCTGCTTGGTGATTATATTTCTTATGTCTCCAAGAACACTAACCACATTCAGGAAACTATTGAGTGCACAATACTTTAACTATCTGACTCTATGTTTTAAGTCCCACAGTAAGGTAAGACCACCTTGCTTTATGTATAGGACAACACCATGTAGCTCTAGCACTGAAATATCTTGGAATAAAATGCTCTTCAGCTTTGAAAGATCTACTCTTCTGTTTATACATCCAGAATTTATATATCATTAAGCTATAATTTTGCATTCATAATCTACTGTTTATACATAAATAAGTCATAGTATATATCAATTAGAAGCTATATGATGTGTATCAATAAACTAACTCAAATATCGCTATGTGTAGAATTTTACCATAAGCTATAGTTTATATATAATTAACCTACAGACACAAAATCATAAGATTTCAGATGGATGATCTTGCTCTCAGCTTGAAAGTATGTTAATTGGACTGGGAAGATGGCTCAGTACATAAAGCACTTGCCATGCAAAGATGAGTTCTGGAGTACAGATTCCTAGAATCCATCTGAAGACTGAAGCAGTATTATGTCTAACCTCAGAGCACCTGCTGTGAGATGGTAGGCAGAGACCAGAAACCCTGGGCACTCACAGGCCAGCTACCCTGGCACTCAGAGCTGCACACAAGAGATGCTGCCTCAAAAATGGTAGAAGTCAAGGACTGACACCTAAGGATGGCCTCTGACCTCTACACATGTGTTATAGCTCCCACACACCCACACTCACATACATATAAACACTACACATGTGCATACATACTATATACTTACATGCACATACTACACACTTACATGCACACACACACACACATTTTAAAATAAAGATTAGTTAATTTAGTTTTACTCCATTAGTTAATAATATCTTCAGCTTAAACCATGTCTATCAATGCTCAAGTCAAAGACAACTTTGGTAAAAATATTTATAATTATCTTAATATCTGTTAGTTGTATCAAATATTCCTGATTTCTGGTTAACGTTTTTAAATAACCAAGAACTTGGGCAACCTTTACATTTCTTTCAAAAACCTAATACACAGCCTGCCTTTGAGCATCCTATCACATGATCCAAGAGAGCTTTGAAGTCATCATAATACACAGAAGCCGATTTGTTCCCATAATTTAGGATGGATTTATGTGATTCATTTTACCTTTGAGTATTATTTTCTGCAGAGGGGAAAACGTATTTTGTCCAAGCTTCACAAAATAATAATAAATTTATAAACATCCAAAAATGCCAGAAAGGTTTTCCTAAGCCCTCAGCTAAGTTTCTCCATTACTGAAAAGACCCAAGCCAGATTCGTTTCCTTCGTAGCCTTTAATTTAATTACTAGCATGCATAATTTATATACTACCCATTTACAAGTGCTTCCACATAGAGTTTATAGCCTCCGCCAGGCAGCTCCTAGTGACTCTGACAGCCTCTCCACTTTGTAGGCAGATTAACTGGACAGCCTGATAAAATTCTCCCAGACACTACAAGGCTCTGAGAGCGGTGGTGCTAATAGCCAGTAGACTTTGCAGGCAGGGTCGCTGCTCTCATGGGAGGCTCTGACTTGTATGTCCATGTTGTTGGTTTTTTTTTTTTCTATTCTGCTTTGCATTGTCTGAATTCTCCCTTGCTGGTACCAAATCTCCCTCAGTAGAGGTTGAAGTGCTTCAGAGACTCGTCTGAGATTTATAGTCAGGAAATGACTGAATCCCTGCCCTGATGACTGAGAAGCAGCTCTACTCATGGTCAAGAGAATGAGAGCTTGTTCTATGGTCTCTCCTGTAGTACGTTTCCCTTGGGGGCAGGCAGTTTTGTGGTCACAGATAAAAGACTAAGAAGCCTACTGTTGCCGGGCTCTACGGAAAGTTTGAGAAATGGACTCTTGTCTCATTTCCTGGAGAAACCATCAGTTTCCAGTTTTGCAACCTCAGAATAAACTTCTGTAGCAGCATCGTGTTAAGGCAGGCCTTAGTTTCAAGGACATTATTATAATTTAAGAATTTTATGAAATGAGAACTGCTTCCACAACTGGAGATATAGCCCAGCAGTTAATAATACTGTTACTTCATAGAATCCAGGGCAGGTGGCTCATACCCGCCTGTAATTACAACTCCAGGAAGGCCTGATGCCCCTGGCCTTTATAGGAACCTGCTTTAATGTGCACACACACCTTTCCACAGAAATATATGTGATTACTTTTTAATTAAAAAATAAATGTTTTCCCTAAAAGCAAGCCTCTTTCAGTAGCTTTCACAGCCCCCCATGATTTCTTCATAGGTGTCAAGTCTTAGACTCTCCCACGGAAAAGAGAAAAAGAAATGTGGGGATTACAAGGATCTTATCAACTAAATTTTGATGGATAGCATGTCTCTGTTGCCCTATGCAGTAGTTAAATTACTGGTACTCAGTAGTTAAACTCTGCAGGGAGGACTAAGGGAAAGGAGATACATCACAAGCATCCTTTGAGTTAAATATGACTTAATGTTTCTAAGTAGAGAATGCAAGGTTGGCAAGGGAGAAGAAAATGAGGAAAATCGTAAACATTTCAAAAAGACTCTGATAGTTACTCTATTATTATACTCGGCTGTATGTGGCTAAGGCAGTTGGTGACAGCAATCATTCGGACCATGTGAGCTTCTGCAGCTGCAGAATGGTCACCGACTCCTATCCTATGAGGTCCTGCCTGCCTGGCACACTCTACAGATCTAGTGACTTGAGAATAAATGTGGGGGAGGACATCCACACAGTGGACTCTGACTTCTGTCCAATGTGCACGTTTCTACTGAACGGCTTCTTCAACGGGTAATAAAATAAAAATGTCTTATATTTGATGAACGGGAACAGATTCTTTTGAGAGTGGACTCATCTTGCAAATCCAGAAATGAATTTCAAAATGTACAGAATGTTGCATCATGCCAAAAAATTTTTCTTGCTTTCCGGGAGGTAAAACAGAATGCCAGAGAGGACAGCGTCTCACTAGCACCACGCTGCTTCACGGTGAAGGGCCAGCAGGCCCCACGTCTTTGCCAAGTCAGCTTGGTTTCCAGATCATTTCTGTCGTTTCCACTAGCTTTGTCCTTTTTTTTTCACAGAATGTTCTAATAGTTTTTCTATCCGTTCTTGGTCTATGGAACGACCCACTACTGACTTTTAACGAATCTGCCGATGTCTTCTCACTCCTTTTGTTTTGAGATATGATCTCACTAGATAGCTGAGGCTAGACATTGGCTGAGGCCCTCCCTCCCGCTTGTACTCTGCAAGGACTGCAAGCCTAGCCTGGCATTGTTTACGTATAACTCATCATGTCCTTTTATATTCTGGCTGAATCTTATATTAGCAACTCAGGCCCTGCCGTATGCTGGTTCTTTCCAAATATGATCTCAGCTGACTGGATGCTCAGGCTTGCCATTTCTACTTAGAGTCTTTAGAGCATCGTAGGACAGCCCCTAGCCTAAAGCCAGACAGAGACTCAAACCCTAAGGTGTAGTTCTCATTGAAAGTGTTCCTGTCGTAAAACCGTCATAGGCTTGAGGAACCCCTAGATGCACAGAATTAAAGAGCATTTGGAAAATGGATGTGACTCCTGGGAAGTCACCGGGCTGGTTGAAGGTTTGGAGACTCAGAATGCTTTCTGCTGTGGCCTCATGATGGTAGACTCCCAGGAGTCTGACCACAGCTAGAAAAAAAAATCATCTTGAAAGAAAGATAAATATGGTATTTGTTCACTTAGATGTGAACATTATCCATTAAATAAATGATAACCAAGCTGCACTCTGTAGACCTTGAGAGGGTAGGTATAGAGGAAAGAGCTACAGGAGACACATGGACAAACATGGGAGGTGGAGAGAGAATAAATTTTATGGGTGGGCTAGGTGTGGAGGGGTGGGAATGAGAGGATCAGGTGGGAATGGGGAGGGAGCATGAGTTTGAGGGAGGCAGTGTGGGGAGAGACAGCTAGAACTGAGGGTAGTACGGAAACCTAGTATAGTAGAAACTTCCTGAAGTATATGTATGTGATCCCAACAAAGTCTCCAAATAATGAGGGAAATGCAATCACAACTGGCTATCACTTGTCCCCAAACAAAGCTTCCGTACAGGCATGGGATGATATCCATTTGAATTGCTGGCCCAAGAGGTCTCATGCAAATACTCAAACAGCCCAGCCTGTTGCCAAGACAATAGATACCTGCCCACAAACTGGCAGTAATGCCCCATTGCAGAAGACAACACTGACTCAACTCATTGAACATGGAGAAAGAAAAAAAACAAAAGTAGAGTTTGTGCCTATAATAGAGCCTTCACCCTTATGCTCTAGTGTCTTTGGTATAGGAAGGTACTTTGTAGGCTACCAAAAGAGAAATACAAATACCAACCCAGCCACAAAAACTTTGATCTAAAATGCTATCCTGCCTGCGAAATATATTAGGACAATGGTGGCACTAAGCTTGTGGGAAAGAACTTAACTAATATATAATTTGACTTGTGGCCCACTACCCAAAATGGAACCCATACCCAACACTGCTTGAGTGACTAAGAACTAGAGACCAGATAGCCCAAAGACCTAGGGGGAAAATACTACTTGTCTTTTCAAAAAAGTAAGAATAAATGAGTCCTAATGATACTCTCCTATATTAATAGACCAGTATGTATCCAGCCAGCATCTGAGAGGCTTCCTCCTGCAGCAGATGGGAACAAAACCAGAGACCTACCGTACAGCCAGACATTATATGAGAGAGAAATCTTAGAATACACAGTTCAAAACGAGGATTCCATCAAATTTCTCCACTCAGAACTGCAGGGGAAAGTAATCAGGAAGAGTAGAAGGAGAGTCAGAGCGGATGGATGACAGGCCCCAGGAGAACAAGATCCTCTAAATGAATGCGCAAAGCGTATATGAACTTACAGACACTGAAGCAACAAGCACAGGGCTGCGTGGGTCTGTACCAGGTCCTCTGTGTCTGTATTATAGCTTTCAGTTCAGCGTTTTTATGAGACTCCTGAGTGTGTGAACAAGTGGGTCTCTGATTCTTGGACCTTCTCTTGGGGGTCTTGTCTCTCTGTCGGTTTGCCTTGTCCAACTTCCATATGATGATTTTTGTTTAATTTAATTTAATTTTGTTGTCTCTTAGAAGCCTGTTTTTTTTTCCTAATGAGACCCATAAAGGAAGTAGACCCAGATGGGAAGGGAAATGCGAAGGAACTTGGAGGGGTGGAGTGAGGGGAAACTGTAATCAGGATATATTGTATGAAAAAATAACCTATTTTTAATAAAAAGGAAAACAATGAGCATTTACATATGGCATATTAATTGTCTCAATTAATACTTAAAGTAGGAAGGTGATGAAAATACATTTACCTAAATCTCTCATTAACTGACAATAGTAGTATAATAAAATGCAACTGATGTAACATAGCTAAGCGATTTTTAAAGAAAGCTTTAACCGTTTCATGCATTTACTCGATGAATTACATTTTCTTTTTCCTTCCTATTCCTGCCTCTCCTGCGGAATCCATTCTGTCTAGCAAGTCCATCTCCTACTTTGATGTCTTCTTTTTATGATGTTTTAAATCACAGGAAAATAGAAAATTGGTAGAAAACCCTAATTTAGAAGTGGACACACTGATGCCTAGGAAGAAGGAAGATCGAGAGCTCACTAAGTTTTCTGTAAAGGTGTTAGGTACTTTGGCAATGCACACTTCGAATTCAGACTGAAATGTAAGGCTGTGAAATTTCTGTGAAAGTTATTCTATCATGGAGGGAGGAGGGTAGGAAGGAAGAAGAGAGTGAAAGAGAGAGAGAGAGATGGAGATGGAGATGAGGATGAGAACTGATTGATTTCTGAATAGTGTTCTTTATTGTATGTGTGTATTGTGCATTGGAGTAGGCACAAGTCACATCACCCAGGTGGAGGACAAAGAATAATTTTTAAAGTCAGTCCTCTCCTTCCACCACCTTTATATGGGTTCTGAGGATCAAACACTGATCTCTAGGATTGCATGGCAAACACCCATTGAACCATCTCAATGGCCCCTAGCTGTACATCATATTTCTCTAAAACATGGCTCCAATATTAACTTTTTTGCTTTAAGCTTCATGCTTCAAAATATAAGATTTTACTTTTAACTCCACTAACAAAATTCTCTTTCAAAAGAGATAAACGAAACACGCCACATTTTATATTCCTTAGTCTGACTTTGATGTTGGCATCTATCTCCACATATACCCTCACCTGTGTGTTGTGAAGACAGTCCTTGTTGCTCTGTGCTAAGCATGAAGAGGACCTCACCCTGGCACACAGCAGGGATCTACTGTGATTCATGTGATTCCTGTCGTCTCCCCTGGGGATGTGCTCTTGAGGAGTGAATCTGAGGCAACCTTCTACAGCCTCCACAGCAGTGTCAGGGAATGTGTCTCTAGCCAGGCTAGAATGGAAGTCCTCCAGCAAAGAATGATTAAGTCTTCTGCTTCTCATTAAGGGAAGCTACCTATCTCCCTCCAGTCTAGAGAGCACCTATAATCACATGCAAATGATGCAGCCTTCAGACATTGGGTGATCTCGTATACAACAATGTGTTAAATGACCTACACAGATCAGGATTGTGCTTGTGTCATACCATTATCCCCAACAAAGCTCCGGGGTCACTGATAATGTTATTGCCAAGCTTGGAGCAGGATGATAAACACATAGACTATAAATAATTAAGAATCACAAGAAGGAACATAGGGCCCGCTGCTTAAAAAGAAAAAAATTATAGGAAACCTTAGGCTTTTATTATCAAATGTCTCAGGCCCTGGAGGTACAGTACTTAATATGGTTGCTAGGCTGGCACGAGTTCAGTCTGGCTCTCACTTAAAATTCCTGCAATTAAACTGACTAATAAGAATCATGTTAACACAAACTTGCCCGCGCTTTCACGTTCAGAAAAGATCTTCATATCTCCAGTTAATGAAGGTTTAAAAAAAAATAAAAAAGAAAGAGAAGGGCAAATTAATCCAATTACCTTGTTTTTTCTTCCGTTATCCTAAGGAAAAAGAGCATGTTTCTTCGCCATTCACATTTAGCACATTTCCCTAATTAATGCAATTTGATAAAATGAAACAAATTCATGATGTCATTAGCCAAGTTCTGCCTAATGAAGTCGGTTCTATGAAACATTAACTGCAGAACAAGATCCATTTCTGCAACGGAGGATGCACATCCATCATCTCAACAGACTTCTGCATTGGAAGCACAAATCAGGAAGCCTTATCACCACAATCATCATGTCTTGATAAATCAACATAAATTAACATTTTGATGAATGCAGCCATTAAGCCCAGGCTGAGCTTGGAGGGCTCTACTCCTTGGCATTTCTTCCCAGGAGGGTGAGAGACTAGAGTACTGTCCTTTTACCTTGAAATGAAATTCATCTCAGGGTCTTTGACAACAGCCATCAATATACTTCAAATCATGGAAGTAAAAAATAGGCTTCCATAGACGCATCTGTGTAGTGTTCTTAAGCAGAGAACAAAAAAATAAGAGACTTGCTAAAATTTATACAAAATTCGCAAGTACTTTTGTGTATGTATCATAGTTAATTTCTCGTGAAACGTTTCACTTTTATTAATTTATTTACTTTTGGTTTTCCCAAGACAGAGTCTCGTATAGTCTAGGCTGACCTAAGCTTACTATGTAGCCAAAGATTAAGTTTCTGACCGTCCTGTTTCCCTCTCCCAAGTACCGGACATGCAAATGAGCCCCATTCTGCCTGGATACCTTGCAGCAGTTTTTATATCCAGACTAGTATACGCTTCCCACATGCAAGAATGCATGCTCACGGGCACGATGGAAGTGGAACTCAGATGTTCTAAAGCATTCTCTACCCAAAGAGAAGGAAGGTCTACCGTAAGCTTTCTTCTTCTTTTGCCTGGCAGGAATGGATGCCATATTCACAATTATGTCTCCTCCTTCCTTTCCATTTCGTGTTTGCTGTGTCTGCATGCATAATCCATTTCAGCTTACTGTGTAGCATTTTTACTTTTATATAAAAATAGCTAATTAGGACTTGCTAAATTCTCAACTATTGCTATTTTTCAGCTGAATAGTTGATCAGGGTACTAGGTTCCCGTTTAGACCATCTCTGTCTCCCTTGGCCCTCTAATGGATTCTGAGAGCTTTTTCAGGGTTTGTCTGACCCTGATTGATCCTGGAAGCCTTGAGAAATACTGGTCAGTTATCTTTTACCTTTTAAAAATTTGAGAGTTGCATAATTTTTGTCTGAACAATTTCTTATTTTTTCACTATGTCAGGATTTTGAGGAAAGTA